>JACEFZ010028436.1:240000-262696 GCA_014155875.1 Cepaea nemoralis | reverse complement strand
TGTGAGCAAATCATTGTACAATGTCAATGAGTCTCGAGGATTTGCTCCATACACAAGTTCGAACGGGGAGAAACCTGTGCTCGCCTGTAGAACTTTGCGGTATGCGAATAGTACAGCTGGTAACAGAATGTCCTAATCTTTGGGCCGTTCAGCCACAACGTTTGCTAAAGTTCGTTTCAGGACTCCGATGAAATTTTCATTGACTCTATTGGTCATTGGGTGATATGGAGAACTGAAAACTTGAGGTATGCCCAGCATCTTCATGGCGGCTTGAGTAGCGCCAGAAATAAATTGGCTACCCCTGTCTGATAGTATACACAATGGAAAACCTATCCTGCTGAAAATCTAAAGAACTGAGTCTACGATGGATCTAGACGTGATGGATCTTAACGGAATTGACTCTGGCCACCTAGTGCATAGATCGATCATTGTTAGGATAAATCTATTGCCTCAATCTGTTGTCGTGTTGAGTGGTCCCACGATGTCGACCGCTATTTTCTGGAACGGTCGAGATGCCAGACCAGTTTGTTAAACTGGTGCCTTAGGATGTTTCCCTTTCGGAGTAGTCCTTTGGCATAGCTAGCAAATTCGGACATGTCTACCAATGTCCTTCGAATAGCCAGGCCAGTAGAATTGTACCAAAATTCTTTGTGTAGTTCTGGCTATCTCCATGTGACCTGCAAATGGGGAGTCATGTGCAAGTTTCAGTGCCTCGCTGCGATATTTACTAGGCAGCACTGTTTGGAAGAGTAGTGTTGCTCCCTTCCTGTATTCCTGTCTGGTGAGTATGTTGTTATCTAAAATAAATTCCCATTTACCAAGTTTCGCTTGTTTGGCTGGTTTTTGTATGTTCTTGAAACATATCTGTAATGTGGGGTCTTGTTTTTGTTCTGTGGCTAAGTCTTTCGTCGGCAACAAAGGGTTTTGTGTATTGTCCTTCAAAGTATGTTGTGATGTCGTGCGCCTATTTTCTTCTTCTTTTTGCTTTCGAACCTGGGCTCTCGTGAGTGCATTAGTTGGTATGCATTTTATCTTCCAGTCGATTGCTTCTTCATGGGTACAATCTCTTACATTTGGAATGTTCCCAATCATCAGACCAGCAGACGGAATAGGTAACACAGCTGCTCGCACTCTACCTTCAAAGTATGGGGATTTTATTGTGACCCAAGCAATTTTGTAACTCTCTAGAGTATCGCCAAAAAGTTCTACACGCAACACTCTTGCCTGTGTAGTCTTTTGTCTTTACAAGCTTTTGGTTAATCCCTATAATGGATGCCAATGTGTCTCTGACACATGTTGTTAGCGATCCATTGACCCATGCGTGATGGACTTTCAGGGTACCATTCTGGATGTTAACTGCATTATCCTCTTGTATTGGTACATTATGGCCACATGCCAGATTACCATCTTCATGGAATTCTTTGCACATGTTACACGGTCTGTCGTTGGGGAAGGTCTCTAACAAGGCTGCATAAGTATCTTCACATTCGTCTGTTTCACTACTAGTGAATATGTATGCTGCACTGACCGCTTTCCATGTTTTTTTCTAATTCTACCATCTTTTGAGATATGCCCGTAAGAATTACAGACAAAACATCTAACACTAGTTTTGTAAGAAGCATACATACTGGCCTTCATAGATGTTAGGTTCTTGGGGTAAGAGTCGTACCTGGGGTTTTTATTATACATCTCAAGTGAACCATGTTACAATCTGCAATGTGGACATTGCATGGTGTAACCCTTTCTAGGTCTGTCTTGTTCTCTGTGTGTGTTGCCTCTCATTTGGTATAGTCCTCTACCTCTGTACTGCAGACCATATTATGAGAATCTGTTCGGTCTACTGTGGTATCTTTGATTAGGTATTCTTGCACTTGCTCCTATAACTAACTCCGGTTGAGCTCCTTCAGCAAACACATCCCTATGGGCGTTATAATATGCCTCGCCTTTGGATTCCGTCTCTGGGACTGATATACATTTGTTCTCCACAATAAATGTAGAAATCGCTTCTGGTACTGAAGAAATCAATTTGTCTCTCAGCATGAGATTACGGAGTTTCTCAAAATCCGAACCCACATCAGCTGATTTAAGCCACTTGTCAAAAAGTGAAGTTGTTTCAGAAACGTAGTCTAGGAACGTCTGGTTTGCCTTAGGTGTCAAAGTTTTAAATTTCGTTCGTAAATCAGCTTGATCTAACGAAACAATGTGACAAAACGCTTTCTCTAATATATGTGTAGTTGGTACGTAGGCTTTCAGGGGATTACCTCCACGACCGTCAAAGGTTCCAAAGCCAAATGACGGTGAAGCAGTATGGGCCACTCTTCGGTTGGTACTTTGTAATATTTCAATAGAACCTCAAAATTAGTTGTCCATGCTGAAGTGGAATCACCTTGTGTAAAGTTCCCGATCAGCCCCTGGTATCGTTTAATGGGGTCGATTGATTTTGCTTGTAATTTTGTTTGAGCTATTTCGGCTTCCTTGTCATTCTCAAGAGTATAGACTTTTAAGCTCCCTTCTATTTTTTTGTCCTTCAATACCAACTCGGTTGCTAGTTTCTCTTTCTCAAATGCAAGTCTCTCCCTTTCTGCAGCCAGTCTGTCCCTTTCTAAAGGTGCTTGTAGTTTTCTATCCTCTTTTTCAGCTTCTTTGGCCACTGCTCTTTCTTCTCGTTGCTGTGCCTGGAATTCTTTAAATTTTTCTTTAGCCCATGCTCTAAGTTCTTGACCATACAATCCGGACCCCTCGCCCATGTCCATAAATTATTGTAATGACGACATGGTGCAATAATATTATGTAAACTTAACAGCTGATATAAAATATGTATATTGTGGTGCTAGATCGTGTGAAAGATTGAAAGTAAACGAATAAAAAGAAGAATAACAGACTGAATCGAATGTCATTGTGATGAACATTGCTATAACCGGTATTAGAGACTAACGATGTAGTAAATCCGACGCGGAAATAACAATTGACTTACCACGATGACCGTGATATATTCCAGACAACGTGCTGCTGTTGCATATATATATATATATATATATATATATATATATATATATATATATATATATATATATATATATATATATATATATATATATATATATATAATCACACTACAGGACACACGAAAACTACTACCAGAAATATAAACTAAATCTAACGCAGACAAACATATTTATTTACATGAAAAAGAAACACTTAGGACTATAGTAACAATAGATAAAGACTATAACAACACGATACAGGTCCTAAACAACGGTGAGGTCGCTACAATAAAATATTCGCAACGATCTGGCTGCTGCCAGCACCGAACTTACTTTTGTGCCTGAGAAATTTAATTATCTGGCACAAACGTAGCCCTACCAACCACCCGCACACTCACGACGTCGACAAACAGGCCATGGAGAGCACTTCCGAAATAATAATTTCTAAACACACGGACAGAACGCAAACAAACAACAACAGGACAATTTGACTGGCCTGTTCTTCGGATCCGGTATCGACTGACGATCGGCTCTCTCACTTGGCTGCAGGAGATCTTGGTGTTGACGGTTTGATTTCGACGACAATTTGAAATTTCTGTCCAAGATAAGTAGGTATCCACAAATTGCGACTAATAATTCCCGACATCCTACTGTCAAATCTTTTGCAAAAGTATCAAATGTAAATCCTCGTCGTAGACTTGAAACTGTCCAAAAAGAAGTTCATACTTTCCAAATATTGATGTACAATGTATCTTCTGCTGACTGCTGTATGTATCCGCAACTATATTCGGTCCGTTAATTTAGTAAAATTTACACTGTATTACAATTTATTGACCTGGAGACTGTACATGTTGAATAGTACTAATCCCAGGAAAATCCAAAATGGCTGTCCAAAGTAGTGACATGGTTAATTTCTGTATCCAAGTAGTGTTGACGCACAGACAAATGACGAAAAAACGAATAAATGTGGTCAAAAGATGTCGTAAAATCATGGAGACTGGGTGTTTCCATACTGACAATAAGGTGACATCGTATTGTAAATATTATCTGACATGTCCTTTAGTAAATATAATAAATTGACAATTGGTATCTGGCACGTCCTTGAGTAGTTAAATTTATATGATTAATGGCGTCTTCCTCTAGCAGATGTGGCTCCCGTACTTCGAGCCTCCATGTCTGCTATAATGTTTCTCTCTTGTAATGTGTCATATATATTGCGCTCGTCGTCCAAACAAACAATGTAGCAGATCAACGGGAACCAAATATTAACGTCAACGACAATTAAGTCAGCAACGATGGCATTCCACGTCAAATCAAAGTTTATTAATGGTAATCGGTCGCACAGGCTACATTATGACCGCTCCCATGTTGATGGGAAGGTCGGTCAAAATATAACAAATAATTATTGATAAATATATAATGTCAGCTGCCGATTCCGATTCCATCTTATTTAATTAAATTGCATGTGTTCCATCGCGCTGTCCTTACATTACGTCCTTCGTTCTATCATCCGACTTACGCTGATCTAAGTCTGTACTGACGCTATGACCTCTACTTGTTGATCGATCGGCAAGTTGTGATACAATTCATTCTCCTCATTTCTTCTACGCCATACGTTCATCCCCGATCGTTCCTCGCAATCCAGACTGTGCCCTTGTTTCCTGATTTTGCGGTAATATCATATATCCTGTCTATAACGTCTTTCAGTTAGATATTGTTGTAGATACTTCGGTGTTATGATCAAGTCCGCCTGTCTCCATGATGTTTTCAAAACTTGACGTCATGTAGCAACTTGTGTATTCATGCGCTACTCAGTTAACTCTCTTTCTTCCGTTTGCCACAATTGTGTAATTCTAAATCATTGATTCTTGCCACCGACGCTACATAGCACTTATGACCATTAAGTTGCCCCCTGCTGAATGAAAAACTAAGCATGCAACCATTGTGAGTGTCTACGCACCAACTATGACCAATGAAGATGATTCAAGAATAAGTTCTATGGGGACCTGCACAATGTATTAACATCTGTTCCCTAAGCAGACAAACGTGTACTCCTTGGGGATTTCAATGCCAGAGTAGGCACGGACACAACCTCTTGGAGTGGCATTATTGGAAATTGTAAAAGCAATGGACTCCTCCTCCTTCAGACATGTGCCGAACACAATCGCCTGATTACCAACACAATTTTCCGTCTTCCCATGAGAAATAGAACATCGTGGATGCATCCTCGCTTCGAAACACTGGCACCTCATTGACTATGTCATCGTCAGGAGGAGTGACAGACAAGCCGTTCGGGTGACAAAATCCATGTGTGGTGCCGAATGTTGGACAGACCATCGTCTCATTATCTCGAAAATAAACATACACATGAAACCGCCACGGCGTCCTCAAGGAGTAAAAATGTAACAACAACGAAAAATAAAAACAACTAAATGTCACCCGCCTAAACAGTAAGTAAGAAAATGCAGCTGTCGTTTTAAAATATGCTGGAAGACCGCCTCAAGCCCAATGCTGAAGCTAAACAGGATGCAGAAACAGAGTTGAGAGCCCTAAAGGACATAATTTACTAACACTGCTATGGAAATCCTGGGGCAGCCCCCCGAAAGCATAAAGACAGATTTGATGACAATTCCGAAGACATCAACCAATTGCTGGCCGAGAAACATCTTCTCCTCAAGGCACATTTGAATGACCCGAAGTCAACACCAAAAAAAAAAAAATGCCTTCAAGAACATTCAGAGAGTAGTGTAGCAGAAACTTCGGCACATGCGGGACTCCTGGCTGAGCAGCAAAGCTGATGAAATTCAGGGCTTTGCTGACAGACATGATATGAAAAACTTCTACGACTCACTGAAAGCGGTCTATGATCCTACATCACCAGGCATAGTTCCCCTCCTCAGTACAGTTGGGTGAACATTGGAAACCTTAAGAAAGAAAATCCTTCAACGCTGAGCAGAGCATTTCAGCAACATCTTAAATGCAACTTCCTTCTTTGATGATGAAACCATTAACTGCCTTCCTCAAGTTCCCACTAATGATACACTTGATGACCTGCCAACCATAGTGGAAGTAAACAAAGCCATCCAGCAACTCTCCAGCGGCAAAGCACCTGGTCCTGACTCCATTCCAGGAGAGATATACAAGGCAAGTGGGCCGGTCCTAACAGAGTAGCTTCACCAAGTCTTTACAAACATATGGATGAATGAGACCAGTGCCACAAGATTTCAAGGACTCGTCAATAGTCCGCCTTTACAAACGTAAAGGAAACCGCCAATCCTGTGAAAACCACCGAGGCATCTTCTTGCTTTCAATTGCAGGGAAGATACTCGCCAGAATTCTTCTCAATCGCCTCACGGCCCATCTCGATCAAGGTCTTTGCCTGAGAGTTTATGTGGCTTCAGAAAAGAACGAGGAACTGTTGACATGATTTTCGCTGCAAGGCAGCTGCAAGAGAAATATCAGGAACAGAACTGCGAAATGTTCTCCACTTTCATTGACCTTACCAAGGCTTTTGATACAGTCAGCAGAGAAGGACTGTGGAAGATTATGGCAAAATATGGCTGTCCACGACAGTTTGTCCAAATAGTGCGGCTATTTCATGATGGTCTGCAGGCAAGAGTACAGGAAAATGGTGAACTGTCTGAGCCCTGAGCAAGGATGTGTCCTGGCATCAATACTGTTCAGCCTCATGTTTTCAGCTATTTTTACGAATGCCTTCGAGAACAACGACATTGGAATAGACATCAACTAACGACTGGATGGAAAAATATTCAATTTCAGAAGGCTGAAAGCTAAAACAAAATTAACAGCGACATCGTCAGAGAGCTGCTGGTTGCTGATGATTGCGCTCTATATACCAACTCAGAGGCAGACATGCAACACAATGTTTCAGCTTTCTCATATGCCTGTGCCAACGTTGGGCTCAATATCAACTTGGAGAAGACTGTAGTTATGTACCAGCTAGCTCCAGAGAATAATCACACAGTGCCGAATATCAAACTGAATGGTCATTGACTAAGTGTTGTGGACAAATTCACCTATTTTGACAGCACTGTACCAGAAGCTGCCACAATTGATGACGAAGTGAATGCAAGAATCTCCAAGGCGAGCGTGGCCTTTGACAGACTGTACAAGAATGTATGGGACAGAAATGGAATAAGCCTGTGAACAAAGCTGAAAGTCTACATAGCAGTTGTATTATCTACACTGCTATATGTTTGTAAACGTGGACTGTTTATCAGCACACGCTAGGAAATTAAACCACTTCCACACAGTCAGCCTTAATAAGCTACTGAAGATTAAATGGCAAGACAAGATCCCAGACACTGAGGTCATAGAAAGATCGCCCATGCCCAGTATCCACACTCTACTAATGAAGAATCAGATTCGCTGGACTGGTTATTTAACTCGCATGCCAGATCACAGGCTCCCTAAACGAATTTTTTTACAGCGAGTTGCGTTGTGGTAAACGCTCCCAATGCGGCCAGAGGAAAACGCTTTAAAGACACTCTAAAAATCTCAATGAATGCTCTTGGAATTCATCATGACGCCTGGGAGACTGCAGCCAGAGACCAAAATTCGTGGCGAGCATCATTACGCAAGGGTGCAGTCACGTGTAAGGCAACCAGGACTGCAAGAGCTGTGAAGAAAAGGCATGACAGAAAAACCACTGCAGGAAATCCTCCTCCAGAAACGTCAAGCATTCTGTGTCCACATTGTCAAAGAATATTTCGAGCCAAAATAGGCCTTATCGGCCATCTTAGAATTCACGGCTCCATACATTCAATCCCACTGGATGAAAAGAATGGTCATTATCATTCTTGATGGACCAACAATGTGGGAACCTAATTCTATGTGTGTATGCGTGTGTTGTTGCTCGTATCTTAACCACAACAATATTGCTAATATTTGTTGGCTTGTAGAATAACATACCGAGTGGCTAAGAACTCCGGTTTCTCATTCGGGAGACCCGGGTTCGCATCCTCGGTAAGGTATATATTTTTTTTCTGTCGGGGCCAAAAAGAAAATCCTAACCTGCACAGTTCGCGGCGACTGCACTAGCCAGGCGGCCTTAATTCCCCAGGCTCAAGACCCCCTGCCCTACACGACAAGGTACTATAGGCAGTAGATGACAATAGAATAACATTTCTTACGCTGTTTACCAACTTTAACATGTTGGTTTTGCAAATACGTCGGCGGGCAGTACATTAAAACAGTACCACATACTGAGAATAGTGCCGGAGTCCACGACGCAGTGTGTGGTCTAGATTCACGGTCACCTTTGCCATTTATTGTTATGTTTACAAATAAGATCTAGGACACCGTATTTCAGTCAAAGTTCTCGACACGCAACTCTCAGCGTTATCTTATGAAGGACATCAACACGTACGTAAATATATAAATACACTTACACACATACACACATCACACATACACACACACACGCACACAAACACACCGCACCAACTAACCCATCCACCCAGACAGGCAGACGGGGTAACAAGCAGACGAGCAGGCATACACACCGACAGACAGAACACGTACAACACACACACACACATATGTGTGTGTGTGTGTGTGTGTGTGTATATATATATATATATATATATATACATATATATATATATATATATATATATATATATATGTGTGTGTGTGTGTGTGTGTGTGTGTGTGTTCTGTCTGTCGGTGTCTATGCCTGTCCGTCTGCTTATATATATATATAAATAAAATGCAATGTCTGTCTGTATGTTATTTATGCGTTCGCGAACGGTCCATCCGATTGAGATGAAATTTTCTACACGTGTTCTTATCATTCCCGTGCAGCCAACTGTCATAGTTTGTTAGTTTACAAACAGCTATTTACGTAATAAAATTTAATTTTGTTATTACATTATAATTTATATATAGCGAGGGGACTTAACTTAAGAAAAGTTATACCAAGGGACATAACGTTTAGTAGCATTGCTATATATTTTATATATAATTTTTGCATTGTTATCAAAGCGTTATAAAATGTTTGTCTACAGTTATTTACAGGCATATGCGTTATAATATATAATGATAACATCTTTAAGGCATTTGTAAAGTTTTCATAAAAATAATGCGCCTAATTTAAATACGTGAAAATTTTCTAACTCATCTTTTTATTTCTCTTCGACATCTATACAGTCATCCCAGCATTTATTGGATTTTCGTGATATCTTGGTAAGTTTACGTTCAATAGTTTCAGAGAAATTAGACGTAGACAGTCAAAATATTTTGGACATGTTATGAGAAGAAATGGATTGGAGAACTTAGTGACAGCTGGCAAGATCAAAGGGAACAGACCAAGAGGAAGACAGAGAGGAAAATATCTGGATGGCTTGGCCACATGGCATGGACGAAACAGGAACACTGAGCTGATCCACGACTCTGGTGATCGAGTGAAATGGCGAGTCATGACCGCCCACGCTTTCCGGCATGGCACATGATTGATTGATTGAGTTTCAGATTGCCCTATTTAATTATTGGGATGAAGATTGTTCTCTTCCAATCTGTTCGCCATATTTCCGGGAACGGGAGCTTATATGACTACTAATATGAATTAAATGAGACGCCCCCCCCCTCCCCCCACCAGGGACTGGGCGAAGCCGGGCCGGGTCGTCTTTTTGGGGGAATGGGAACGGGAATATTTCCAGGAACGGGAGCTTATATGACTACTAATATGAATTAAATGAGACGCTCCCCACCAGGGACCTAGGGCGAAGCCGGGCCGGGTCGTATTTTTTGGGAACGGGAGCAGGGGCCGAATATGAACTAAATGAGACGCTCCCCGCCAGGGGCTGGGCGAAGCCGGGGCGGATCGTCTTTTTGGGGGAACGGGAACGGGGGCAGGGGCCGAATATGAATTAAATGAGATGCTCCCCGCCAGGGACTGGGCGAATCCGGGCCGGGTCAGCTAGTGTATATATATATATATATATATATATATATATATATATATATATATATATATATATATATATATATATATATATATATATATATATATATATTAGGATCGTTCATTTGAAATCCGTTCGTAATTGCGTACGTTGAACGTGATCATGTCATAGTCATATGATAAGTACTGATCATTGAATGAAAGAGCACGTAATTATCGTCCCATGATGCATAGGTATTTGTTCCTGACCGTTGAGAAAATGGCCAGGTTCATCCAAAATCCGCCCCAAGAAGCTCAAAGAGCGGTGATTCAGTTTCTACCGTTTGAAGGATGTCGACCAGTGGACATTCATCGTAGAATGCAGGCAGCGTACGGTAACAAATATGTGTCGAAGACAACAGTGACAGACTGGGCACGAATGTTTCGGGAAGGACGCCAGTTCACTAAAGATCTTCGACGGCCGGTCTTTTGCCATGCCGGAAAGCGTGGGCGGTCATGACTCGCCATTTCACTCGATCACTAGAGTCGTGGATCAGCTCAGTGTTCCTGTTTCGTCCATGCCATGTGACCAAGCCATCCAGATATTTTCCTCTCTGTCTTCCTCTTGGTCTGTTCCCTTTGATCTTGCCAGCTGTCACTAAGTTCTCCAATCCATTTCTTCTCATAACATGTCCAAAATATTTTGATTGTCTACGTCTAATTTCTCTGAAACTACTGAACGTAAACTTACCAAGCGCATATTGTTGCAACAGGAAAAAAAACATCGCCAAGATTGATGCAGCAGTACAGATGAACCGTTGTCGAGGCATACGTTCTCTTGCGGAAGAATTTGATGTGTCAATTGGGACAATTCAAAAGGTCGTTCGTAAGAATCTGCAATATCGGAAGGTGTGTTCACAGTAGGTACCACGGATGTTTACCGATCACCAAAAAGTGGAACGGATGGTATGGTGTTTGAACCACTTGCCGCGTTACAGAGTGGAGGGTGATGCATTTCTCTTCCGCATAGTAGCTGGCGATGAATCATGGTGTCTCCACTTTGAGCCGAGCAGCAAAAAAGAGAGCATGCAATGGAAGCATGCTGGATCACCAAAAGCTAAAAAATTTCAAGTTACAGGTTTCCGCTTTTAAGGTTATGCAGAGCTCGTTTTTTGACCATGAAGGACTATTGTTGGCCGACTATAAAGAACCTGGTGTCAACAACAACTCTACCCACTACTTGCAAACACTAGACAAGCTGTAAAAAGCCATCAAGAATAAACGACCCTGCAAGCTTTCTCTCGGTGTGATTCTGTTGCACGATAATGCTCGTCCGCATGTCGCAAAGATTGTGTAGGGAGTGACACAAACTCATTTGCACCAGAATAATATTTGTCGTTGTCTAGGTTCTAATACTTCTACTATCTCACTGCAGAGTGGAAGCTGAACTTGCCACCTATCTCACACCACAAGTCACCACTACCTCACACATCCACCAATCAGTGAACAAGAGTTAATTTGCGCACATCAATTCCTTTAATAGACGAATGACCACGGACACACGTAACATATACATCCAGGAACAATAGTTCTCTCAGAATATATCTTCCTCACAATTAAACACTTTGAATAACACTGCCTCTCAAGGCCTACTTAAACTCATCTACCACGACAGTTGTATTATTAGCCACTCTTCCCGGTCCGAATTCACTCGATCCAACCCACACTGGATCTAAGCCTCCGTTAACTATCCGACCCTCTCAAGGGCTAGGCTTCAATTCACTATGTCTGCTGATAACCGGGCTCAGTCTTTAATCCTTAGGTTCAGACTTCCTATCACTGAAGACCCACAGGGCAGAGTTCTATCACTAACTCCCCTATCATTCACTTTGCAGACCACGGACCTACACTCCTCTGGTCCCGATACTCAACTGTCCATCCGATCCTCTCCGGATCTCCACTTCACCTGTCCCCAGTCAATGTTTTTCACTGTCTTTTTAACCCTTCTTGCAGCCCTCCCCAGGCTCCACACAACACCACCACACAGCTCAAACTGTCTGCCTCACCATTCACCCTAGCCAGCTGACTTCCCCTCAGTTAGTTAGTTAGTTAGTCTTTCCTCTTGAGCCTAAGGCGGCGCATAGGGCAGAAGTCCTGTCTCTCCATGCCTGGCGGTTCGCTGCTACCTGTTGTAGATCTTGGATATTTACTTGGCCGTTGAATGAGCCTTCTCTAATGATGGTTCTACGCAGGGTCTCTCTTGGTCTTCCCCGTTTTCTTTTCCCTACCGGTGACCATATGAGGGCTTGGTAGGGGAGTCTTGTCTTGTCCATTCTGAGTACATGGCCGATGTAGTTCCAACGGCGTCTTCTTATGAAATTGGATACTGTATCTTGCTTAGTCTCTTGTCTTATTTGCGAATTGGTTCTGAAGTCTGTCCAGTGGATGTTTAGAAGTCTTCTAAGACATTTGTTCTCAAAATTGTCTAATTTTTTATCTAAAGCTACCGTTGATTTCCAACTTTCACATCCTACGTTAACACTGGAATCACACAAGAGTTGAAGATTTTAAGTTTTGTGTGTTTGCTGAGTGTCTTTGACTTCCAGATGTTTGACAGTTTATTGAAGGCACTAGATGCCAGTGCGATTCTAGATGATATTTCTGGTGTTGAGTCCCCTGTAGATGACATTTTGCTTCCTAGGTATGTGAAGCTGTTGACTTTTTCAAGAACGTAGCTGTTCAATTTGGTGTCATCTGAACTGTTGGTAAGATCAATAGTCTTTGTTTTTGTGGTGTTAATTTGGAGACCAATTTGCCCTGAAACATTTTGGAGGTGGTTTATTTTCTCTTGGGCATCCGGGTGTGTTGAACTCAAAAGCACTATGTCGTCGGCAAAGTCCAGGTCTTCTAGAATTTTGTCAACCCAATGGATACCCATATTTGTGTTGTTTGTGCATTTGCGCATGACCCAATCGATAGCTATTCCAAAAAGCATCGGTGATAAGACACAACCCTGTTTCACTCCTGTTTCGACTGAGAACCAGTCAGAGTTGCCTGTTTCTGTTCTTACGCAGCAACGTGTCTCTTTGTAGAAAGATTTTATGACGTTGGTATATTTGGTAGGATTACCATAGATGTTAAGTAGATTCCAAAGTGAAGGACGGTGGATGCTGTCGAAGGCTTTTTGAAAGTCGACAAAGTTGGTGATTAATTTCGACTGGAATTCTACGGAGTCTTCAATGATTATTCTGAGGGTGAAAATGTGGTCTATGCATGACCGTTTTGGTCTGAAGCCTGCTTGTTCTTCTCTGAGCCTTTCATCTATCGCCTTTTTCAATCTCTCAAGTAACATGCTACAAAAAAGTTTTCCTGGTACTGATAATAGAGTGATACCACGCCAATTATTGCAATCAGACATATCACCCTTTTTAGGCAGTTTGAAAATTACACCATCTTTCCACTGTTGTGGTGGGGATTCGCTTTGCCAGATTTCATTGATCAGCTGTAACAAACGTTGCTAAGGTGTTCTCATCTGCTGCTTTGAGCATTTCTCCTGAGATTTCATCTTCACCAACAGCTTTGTTGTTCTTCAATTTTTTTATGGCTGCTTTAATCTCTTCCATGGTGAATGACTCGCAGGAGGCATCTAGTGGGGGAATAGTAATTTCTCCATCCAGGTTTGGAACAGTGTCAGGCTGAGGTCTATTTAATATTTCTTTGAAATGTTCTGCCCATCGTTGCTTTTGAAGGTCATCGGATAACAATTGATTGCCTTGTTTGTCTTTGATGGGTATATTTGGTGTAGGTGAGTGATTGCATAGTTGCTTCATGATATGGAATACGGCTCTGTTGTTTCCAGTTCTGGCAGCTGCTTCGGCGTCGGAGGCCAGGCTGTGAATAAAGTTCTGTTTGTCTTTTCGTGCGCATGATTTCACCTCTTTATCCAACATAGAGTATTTTTGCTTATGGGTTTCATATGTAGATGTGTCTTTTGCGAAGAAGTGTAGTTTGCTTGTTTCTTTCTTGTATCTTCGTCCAGGTGTTATCGCTTAGCCACTTCTTCTTCTGTCTTTGTACGTAGCCGACTGTGTTTGTTGCAGCATTTAGCAAGGTATTTTTTAGGAAATTCCAATTTTCTTCAATGCTGTTTTTTTATATTCGCATTGCTCGATATACTTTCTTTGTTAGCATAGATGCTTTGTACCTCTGAATTGAATGCGAGTTGGTGTTCTTTAGTCAGTAGGGACTGTGAGTTTATTTTCTTAATTCTGGGTGATCTGTGCAGAGTCTTGAGCTTTATTTTTAGTTTGGCAATGCAGAGATTGTGATCACTGCCAGCATCTGCACCTCTGTAGGCTCTGACGTCTTGTACTGATGAACGGAATTTGGCATTAATGCAAAAATGGTCTATCTGATTTTTTGTGATGCTATCAGGCGAGTTCCACGTCACTTTGTGTATATCTTTGTGAGGAAATAAAGAGTTTGCTACTATCAGATTTGCTATTTCACAGAATTCTAGTAGTCTCTCTCCGTTTTGGTTCATATCCCCTAAGCCGTGAATTCCCATATATCTCTCAACACCCTTATTGTCAGACCCTATCTTGGCATTGAAATCACCCATTACAACAACAATGTCGTGCTTGGGAGATGAGTTGATGGTACCAATTAGTTGTTCATAGAAATTATCTTTGTTGATGTCTGTATCGTCGTTGGTAGGTGCGTAGCACTGTATGATTGTTAGTTTGAAATATTTCGTTTGGTAACGCGCTGTTATGATTCTATCATTTACTGGTTCCCAGCTGATCAGTGATCTTTCTACATTTTTTGACATGATGATAGCGACTCCGTTCGAATGATGGTTGTCGGTTCTTCCTGAATAAATTATGTGTCTTTGTTCACAGTTGAGAAATGTCTTACCTGAGTCAGTCCATCTGCACTCGCTAACCCCAAGAATTTCTAGGTTGTATTCATTCATAACATTACACACCTGAGTCGTTTTCCCCGTCTGGTACATAGTTCTGACATTCCAATAACCAATCTTGAAAGTATCCTTGGAGTTTAACATATTTGAGCGACACATTATAACATTTACTGATCTTGAAGCAACGTAAAATGATTAGTCGGATCGTCGATAAACCGTCTTAAGCCAAGCTAGAAGGAAACACGTCGAGAATATCCCGGTCCGGTTGTAACCGTTCATAACACAACACACACTTCACTACACACGTGGGTTGGATTTTAACGTTCCAATAGCCAATTTGAAATATCCTTGGAATTCAACAAATTTCAGCGAAGCAACATAACATTTAGAGCCAGAAATCTGGTTCTGAAACAACGGGAAGTTTTACGATGGTGGTTTGTCGGACCGCTGATCAACCGTTCTAAGCCGAGCTAGAAAGAAACACGTCTCGCCATCTTGACCTAAAACCGGCAAGGATGTATCCCCGGACTTCCCCTCAACTGCCCCTTAAATCACTGTCCTCTCATTTGCCTCCTCTGGGGGACCCACTACCCGGCCCTATTTTACCTCGTGAACTTGTTTATGTGTACCATTGCTATCCAGGACACTGACCTTACTGTCAATGACCCCAGGCATGTGTCACTACCCCCTCCTCAATAGAAAACATCGTTTTCAAATGTTGGGTGACTAATACTTATCCAATATGTGACCCAGACACATTGCCTGGGTAGCCGTATGTATGACTCCATCTTACTCTAGCTACCACACTAAATAATACATCGAATAATCATAGTACACTCCCATATTACCCACACATCAATACAACCAACTTTCCATAGTGTGTATAATTGCTTGAGCTAATACATCACATAATAATCAAAACATCATATAAAACATTATCTTTGTGTACCCGCAGGTCTATTACTAACTTCACGACCACAAAACTATCTGTGTACCGACCCAATATCAGGTGGTTCTTTTCTTACATAAAACATCCACCGATTCCTGTCGATGATGCGTCTACCCTTCGTGAACCCATCACTCATGGTCTCTATATATTTAAAACACCTATCTGCTATCCCTAACCCTGGGTCAGTGATATCGTTGGCACTCTTATGAACTGCCTTAACTTTCCTATCTATATCTTGCACCCTTACACAGGATTCTCTGTTGAGTTTGACCTCTTTCTTAAATTCTGGCCAATGTAACTGGCACACTGCTCTCTGCTGTGTACCCCTTATTCCTATGTGCCCTGCACCTGCGATATCCTGAGCTGTTCTTGTATATTGGGCTCTATGTGCTAAGGGTACTCCTATTTGCCTACGTGTAGTTTTATCATCTGAAAAACGGCGAGTGAGAATATTGTTCTTCCTTTCACAGCACCCTCTACCCTTCTTTGACTGCCTATTGTTCTACTTTACTACACCCTTGGAAACATTTGCCCAGAGTAGTATCTTGTCTCTGGGAGTCACTGAAGCTATGTTTGAGATCCATTCTCCCTTGCTCAGTTGTACTATCCTTGTCCTCAGTCCCTATGTCTACTTCAAGTGTCTCTTCTTCTTTTTCCTCAGCTATACTCTCTAATTTAGGTTTTCTTTTGGTAACTACCTCGTTACTGCTTAAACTATGTTTCTGGTCCCAATAAACTACTTCCTCTTCTGTACAATCTTTAACTCGTGGAACATTTTCTATGATGAGATCTGCCACTGGTGAGTCAAGAACACACGCTATCACTCTTCCTGTGATACATGGTGATTTTACTGTGATCATGGCCAATGGATAGAATTCTAGAAGTTGGGCCGACACATCCGACTTCTGCGGGCATTTGTTGACTGTGTTAACCTTCCCGGGGGTTTCTTAGGACGTTTGACTCTCACTGTTGTGGTTTTATCCCCCATCCCAGCTGGCCCATATAGAAAAGCCAAAGACATCCTCGTCAGCCCTCAAGGGAAGGCAGAGGCAAACCATAGGCATTCGCCGCCATCCAAGGAGGCTTCCATACTTGCAGAGCCGACACACAGCGCTCTGGTATTGGGCTCACCCAAGGAATCCTCACGTCTTGCACATGGGTGCTTAGCCTCAATTCTGTATATTGGGCCTTCCGTTCACCATAGGCTGTTCTTCTGGAAGCCAGAAGAATGCAGTCTGCAGATGACATCCACACAGTGAGCTTTCGATTCGGACTTTCCACGTAATTGATTTGCTATCCAAGCAATAATCCATTTCATGCCTCTGGGACGCTTTTGTAACCGACATACCTGTAGTATGAAGTGTGGCAGTCTAAATACTTCTTCATGCACCTTTAAATGTCAACCTGAATGTAGTTGAAATAAGATGCAGTCAACTTGGGCTTGTTGATATCTCCATAGAGCTTGTCCTCAAATGAAGCAGGTGTGGGTCAAAATATCTTTCTCTGTTCTGCATATATTGGGCACTCCTGCAGCAAATGTTTAGCTGTCATTTTACCAGTTCCACAATTACATTCATCGGTATCTCCTATCTATAGTTTATGTAACAAGTGGTATTTCAGCCTGTTATGTCCTGTGCGGAATCTGAAGATTGCTACTTGTTCTATTCGGTCGAGTTTGTAATATGCAGCATCCTTCTGGTGGCCCGGATGCTCTGATTCCCATTTGGTTCTACAGGTGCTTTTTATAAACCTCCTTGTCTCATTATAGGTTATGTCTATGTCAGGCTGTGGTAGTCGTCCACCATCTTTTGCTAGTCTGTCTGCCTTTTCATTTCTAGTTATACTGTAATGTGATGGGTGTCATGTAGCCGATGACAGCATAGATGAGTTAACATGATGAGCGAGTGCATCAATAACTAGAAATAGGAAAGTTGTAAAGGTGCACAATAGAGCACTTAGAATAAACGAATGCCACGTCATACAGTACGTAACATAACTACTTAACGGTAGTTTTAGGGGCATTCGAGCTCCAGCCTTAGTACACTACAGACGACAAGATTCAAGCTCCAGCCTTCGTACACTACAGACGACAAGATTCAAGCTCCAGCCTTCGTACACTACGATTCATCAGCTTCGGTAGTATGAATACAGATAACACAGAAGTCTAGGTTCCTTCATCAGAGTAAACATATCAAGGTAGGGTCAGACTTTGTCGGTTCAATATCATGCAGTAGATGTTCTCCACATGCTACAACATTGGAACACGCAAGGAGGTTTGGGCCATGTACGTGTCCCTAGACATCATGACACCACCAATGCAGGCTTTATCACTCTCAGTGGCCGAACAGTCCAGCTAAATATGAATGTACGAGTTGTAGAATCAGTGCGAAAGTGAGAGTAGTGGGTGACAGTCTGAAGACTCGAATCTGCACATCAATAACAGTAGTAGTAGTACTATGATGTCTGCCGGCAATAAAGGCGTTGCCGTTCGTCTCATATAGTCTGAAAGACTTGTTGGTGCTTTCACTTGAGTTGTGTTATCCTGTTAAGGGGATTTTGTCAGTAGCCAAACATAATGAACATAAGCGCAGAACTTCCCACTGCGTGAAAATGTGATCCACTGTATTACAACTTTTTTGGATTTCTGGCATAGACCATGGAGTGCTGCTCTTATGTCAGCTAGATCTGTGCTGTTTTTGCTCCTCAGTTTTTAGACAGCTGACTTTGCATCTGTGAAGATAGCTATTTGCTTCTTTTTACTTTCCTCCATCAAGAGCATTTCTGCTGCAGTTTTCAAAGCCTTCTACCTCCGCTTTGAAGTTACTTGAAAATTTTCCAGTTGTCACCACTGACTTTTTTTTTTCACTCCATTTTTTTAAATTTAAGAGAATTCCTCCTCCTCCATTGTCTATTGAATTTTTGGCTGATCTATCTGTATATGGATGGGTCCAATTGCTGCTTGGGTAATGATCTTTTATGCAGTTTAGGGTTATTTTTCTTCTTTCGGTTTCATTCTGAGTGTTCTTTTTCTCAATACCAGGAATGTTTTCTATCAACTCAGGCAGTTGCTGCTGTCTCCAAGCTTGGAACTTGTGTGCATTGTAAATGGGTTTGACTGTTGATATGTTAAGTATGGGATCTGCCCTAATTTTTTGTTTTGCAGTTTCTACAAAGTTGCTACGCTTCAGTCTTTCCTTTCCAAAACCATTAAACATGTTATACATAGGGTGGTCTGTCAATCTTCTAAATTTTTCTGCTTTTTGCTGGGCTCTGCTATCACTTCTATCCTGCATTGGTTGTAAACAAGTGATCTTTTCTAGTCCATTAATAGGCGTAGTCTTCAGGCTTCCAGCTATGATTCTCATTCCTTGATTTTGGACTTTACATATTTTGTTAAAGTTTGACTTAGCTGCTGTTGTCTCCAGCTGCAATGCCATATTCCAGTACTAGCCTCACCAGTTCAGTATATAACTTCTTGAGATACTTTCTCATCTGCTCCCCTCGTTGTACCAGCAAGTTTCTTCATGATTTACATTCTTTGCCTTGCTCTTGTTCGATTTTTCTCAACCTGTATCTTTCATGTCAGGCGACCATAAAAGGTGACTCCTAGATAGTTTGGATTTTCTTCATGGCGCAATATTTTCCCATTCAATACCAGCTTAGGTTGCTGAGTTTTATTTGAGAGGGAGAACACTGTGCATGTTGTTTTCTCCTCACTTATCTTCACTAGCCATGATTTTGACCAGTCCTCTAGCGCTAATAAGGCTTGCTGTATTCTGCTGTTAGCAGTACTAATATATTCTTCAGATGTCCATATGGCTAGGTCATCTGCAAAGGAGGATGTGTGTACTCTGGCTGAAAACTTTCCGTGATGTCATGTATATATGCTAGGAATAATGTTGATGAAAGAACTCCTCCTTGGGGGACACCTTGCTCCAACAGCATCATTTTACTGGTTTGTCCTTGTACTTTTGTCCTGGCAGTTCTGTTCTCAAGGTAGTGGCTGATCCATTTATACATTTTCCCTCAAACATGCATTTTTTGCAGTTTTACTTTCAGTCCTTCCTTCCATACTTTATCAAATGCTTTTTCTAAATCTATCCAGACTGCTAGTGTGTGCTTTTTCTCTTGGAAGGCATCCTCTATTTCCTGGGCTATATAGGTTATTTGATCTTCAGTGGATCTGTACTTTCTTAATCCTGCTTGGTGTGGTATTAAGAGTTAGTTTTCTTCCAGATGCCATGATAGCCTGCCATTGATAATGCGTTCCATTAATTTTCATACACAGCTAAGTAGACTGATAGGTCGATAGCCATTTGGTTCTTCCAGGTCTTTTCCTTTCTTTGTTACTGGTATTATTATAGCCTCCTTCCGTGCCTGTGGGACTATTCCTTTCTTCTAGTTGTAATTTAGGACTGCTAGTAGTTTCTTTTTTGCCTTAGTGCCTAGTCCTATTAGCATTTGTGGTGATTTCTTCTTTTTTAGGGTATTTATTGCCTGTTCAATTTCTTCCATTGTTAGATTTGCCATCATATATTCTGCTGCTCTCCCGCGATGGTGTTTCCACCTTGTCGTGGTGGGGGAGCTTGAGTTTCTCAATGACCCTGAGAGCTATGCCGGCGGTAGCGTAGCTACCAGCAGGGCCTCCCAAGCCGGACAGGTCAAAGGGTAGAGAACAGACAAAGAGAAACACCCTGGTCCTCCAGGTTGGGGGTTGAAGCGTGGGGTTAACATCCCCACCTTTGTAAAAACCTTTCTTTGTTACGAAACAAATACATGAGCCTCGATATCGGACTGACTTATCTGGACAACGACCTTGGAACGTTAAAGGACTTTTGAGATTTGGAACATGGAATGTACGGACACTATATCGAGCTGGAGCGGCCGAAGAACTAACCCGGGAGCTGGTTGAATATCAAATGGATATCACAGCAATTCAAGAAATAAGGTGGCCAGGAGAGGGTACTTTAGAGCAAAATGGAATGATTATAATATATGGAGGAAACACCCAAAATAAACATGAATTAGGAACAGGATTTGTCATCAAAAAAGAGTTATGGGGGAACGTTTTAAACTTTAAAGCTTTTAATGACAGGATTAGTAAATTACGAATAAAAGGTAAATGGAAAAATATAACGATGATTAATGTACATGCACCTACTGAAGAGAAAGAAGATGATATTAAAGAAGACTTTTATAATGATCTGGAAGATGTCATAGAAGAAACCCCCAAACAGGACATCCTGATTGTGCTGGGAGACTTCAATGCAAAAATAGGTAGAGAGCAAACTAATAAAAAAGTGGCCGGTATGGAAAGCCTACATACAACTTCAAATGATAATGGATGGAGAGTCATCAACCTGGCAGAAGCCAAAGGACTGCAGATTAGCAGTACCAGACTACAAAGAAAGGATATACACAAACAAACTTGGAAATCATGTGACAAGAGAACCTATAATCAAATAGATCACATTTTAATTAACAACAGAAATGCATCAAACATACAGCAAGTCAGAAGTTATAGAGGAGCTGAGTGCCACAGTGACCATTTCCTCGTTGGAGCAAAATTTAAAATAAAACTTAAGAGAGCTTTCTATACTAAATTACAAAGATTACACCCAACATATAACAGAGAAAAACTACAAGACATTACAGTCAAAGAGAAATTTACAGATGAAATAAAATGTAAACTTGAAACTTTGCAAAACCCTTTGGAGGAAAGCGTTGACCAAACTTGGTTGAACATCAAGAATACAATTCAATCTACCGCAGAAGAATGTCTCGGTGTGTTAACCACGCATAGAAAGAACAGATGGTTCAATCAAAAATGTGAAGAAGCAGTCACTAGGAAGAAGAATGCCAGACATGTATGGTTAAATGACATCAATAACATCCAAAAGGAAGAGCATTATAGAAATGAATGTAAAGAGGCTACAAAAATAGTCAGACAGCAGAAGCGAGAATATATGAGTAATATAATCAAAGATATGGAAACTAATCACCAGAAAAATGAATCCAGAAAATTTTTTAAAGTACTGAAGTCAATGAAACGAGGGCACCAACAAAACACATATGGTTTAAAAGACAAAAATGGGAATATGATAAATACCAATGAGGAAATGTGCAACACATGGAAAGAATATTTTATTGAATTACTAAATTGTGAAGCTCCAAGTAACATTTTCCCACAGGAAGAGGTTCTAACATGCGAACCACAAATTGAAGAACCTACATTTGAAGAAATCCTATATGTAATCACACGACTTAAAAACAATAAGGCAACTGGGACTGATGGAATTGCTGCTGAATTTATAAAGGCAGGTGGCCATGCATTACATCTAAAGCTATACGAACTAATAATAAAAATCTGGAGGACAGAAGAATTACCCCATGACTGGAAAGAGTCATTATTGATACCTATCTTTAAGAAAGGAGACAAGTTCCAATGTGGAAATTATAGAGGAATATCACTACTGTCCACAAGCTATAAGATACTATCCGCAGTATTACTAAATAGACTAAAACCATATTCAGAAGACATATTAGGTGACTACCAGGCGGGTTTTAGACAAAACAGATCAACAATAGATCAGATATTTATCTTACGACAAATAGCCGAGAAACATTGGGAATATAAAAGAGATCTCCATAACATGTTTGTGGATTTTAAAAAGGCTTATGATAGTGTCCATAGGAATAGTCTATGGAATGTTATGCAGGAATTTGGAATACCAAGGAAGTTAATTAACATGACCAAACTATGCATGGAAGATACTTATAATATAGTAACATATAAAGGCAGGAAATCAGACCCCTTCCAAATAACATCTGGCTTGAAACAGGGTGATGCACTATCGCCGCTACTCTTCAATCTGGCTCTAGAGAAAGTTGTAAGGAAGGTAAAGGAGGAATGTGATATTGGAGGAACATCCAAGCTG
>JACEFZ010028436.1:220000-235000 GCA_014155875.1 Cepaea nemoralis | reverse complement strand
GTCATTTGTTTTTTCTATTTGTCCTTTGTATTTGTTTGCATTTTCCTCAGAAGCCACATTTCCATTGCTATTAGATGTTTTTCATTTTGTCTACTCATCGTTCACGTTTCACATTCATTAAAAAAAAACAAGTTTTTTAGTAGCACTTCAACACTCTTTTTCTCGTTACAAATGCCATCTTTTTATTAGTCAGTTTTCCATTTTTCAAAAGGCTACCTTTGCCATAACGATTCTTGTTCTAATCTCTTCAAGGCACCTCCCATCAGATGTTATAACTGTTCCGAGATAGTTGTACTTATCCACTTGTTTAAGAATATTCTCATTTATCCTTTTAGCCGATACGCCTTATGATATCAAAATGGGTCCTTTACAGAACTGTAAAAAAATAATAATTTAACTCCACCACCAATTACCGAATACGGACATAATTCGGTCCTGGCAATTTTGGCAACACAACAGGTCTCGGGAGCGTACACGAATTACTATAGATCAGGTTCCAAATTGTTGTTATAGCAGCCGGGGGCGCAGAGTTGTGGTGAGCGCCCAACCTCGCAAAATACCCCCGACCCACCCCACCCCACCCCACGGGTTGTGTATTTATTACCCCTGGCAGAAAACGTCCAACTCCAAGCTTTCACGTGGCAGAGCTGTATTAACTAATAGAAGGGGCGACGTCGAGTATCTGGTGCCGAAAAACCACACTGCTGTAGTTATGTATGTAGGTACATACATGCGCAGACAGGATATATATATATATATATATATATATATATATATATATATATATATATATATATATATATATATATAAACTCGAGCAAGACCACAGTTTACTCCAGCAAAGGAAAGAGGCTTAAGACGGAGGTAAAACCAGGAGGCACACCACAGAATTAGCATGCCACGAAATCACGCCATGAAATATATAAAAGTTAGTAGCATATCATTTACAGGAAGTCGCAGTCAACACCAGCATTTTTTGCTGTTGTGATCTCTTGGCAAGTTTACATTCAGTAGTTTGCCATTGCTGTCTGAACGACCAGAACCCACACCATTTCGTAAACAACCATCGCAAGGCGGACTGCTGCCAAATCGCCCGCAGCAGTGTTTCGAACGCGGGTATCCCCTCTGCCGTGTGTCCACCGTGACGAGGTAGAGGGGCTTGATCGTTCCAATGACCCCAAGAGCTATGCCGACGGCAGCACAACTACTGGTAGGGTCACCCATGTCGGCCAGGTCAAGGGAGAGGGACCAGACGAAGAGATACACAAACCTGCTGCCTTGTAGGTAGACTGGGGACAGTCAAAGGCTAGGGAAAGCACCCCAAAAAATGCTTGTCGAAATCGGATGTACTGAGCCACAGGCTTGACAAAGCAGTGTAACGTAACTTAATTCATGATGTCACAAATTAAAATTAATCGTTATGGTGCTAATCCCGCGAAGTCCCATCAGGCGGTGATAGTGCCGGGCCCCCTGCCTTGAGGGGGTCCACCCATGACTACTGGCGGTCACCTTCGCCTGTGCTGTGGAGTCAAGGCACAGAGGAGTAGGTTAAGAGCTATTGACCAAACACCCCGGACACTCAACATACTACAGTGGAATGCCGAAGGAGTTTATAACAAGAAAGTCTCCCTAACACAGCGTCTTCATAAAGATAGAATAGATGTGGCATGCATTCAAGAGACACACCTCAACGCCAATCGCAAATTCTCAGTCAGAGGATATCAGGCCACACGTTTCGACCGCGAAGGACACAAAGGAGGAGTTCTAATACTTACACGAAATACAATACCTTGCAGCGAAGTATCTGTGATCTCTGACAACCAAACGGAAATTATAGGTGTTGATATAATGATAAAGGACGTGAAAATAAGAATTTACAATCTGTATAGCCCAGCAGATAAGGACCTTACACTCTCAAACATGAAAATAACTGACACAAACTGCATTATTGTCGGAGACTTTAATAGCCGTTCAGAAAGATGGGGATACCCAGATACTGACAAAAGAGAAGATGAAGTGGAGAACTGGGAAATAGACTCAAATCTCCATCTACTCAACAAAGCGGATGACACACCGAGCTTCTGCTCCAGAAGATGGTTTACCACTTCTACTCCAGATTTAGCTTTCTGCAAAGGAGACATCCTCCACAAAATCGATCG
Organism: Cepaea nemoralis; assembly: GCA_014155875.1. Classification (NCBI taxonomy): domain Eukaryota; kingdom Metazoa; phylum Mollusca; class Gastropoda; order Stylommatophora; family Helicidae; genus Cepaea; species Cepaea nemoralis. The sequence goes on along the minus strand of JACEFZ010028436.1, from coordinate 232,841 downwards.
CCATGTGCTTGACCAAATAGCAGGTAGTGACCACAGACCAATCAAGCTTGTAATGAATATGGAGTATGTTCCACAGGAGCAAAAGCCTTTGCCCCGCTGGAATTACGAACGGGCAAATTGGGACAGATTTGCCATACTAACAGACAAATATTGTGAAAACATAAATAATCGATATGGCAACATGAAGCAAATGGTGGAAAGTCTAAACAGAGCAATAATACAGGCGGCCACTGAGTCTATTCCAAGAGGAGCGAGGAAAAATTACAAACCATACTGGACTGAAGAACTACAAATTTTGGAGGACAAAGTTGAAGATGCCAGGAAGACAGCAGAGAGAGAACAAACAACTGAAGCGAACATCTCTCTCAAAGCCATCTCAGCAAAATATAAAAGAACAGTAAATCAAACAACAAGAGATTGTTGGAGGGAAAAAACAGAAAACCTGAATTTTGACAGGGATGGAAACAAACTATGGAAACTAGTGAAAGCCATGAACAATGAAGGACCTAGAAACAAACAAATAACAATTAAACAAGGAAATGCCTTGCTTACAGGAAAAAAGGCTGCAAATGCACTAATGGAACACTATGCCAGTGCAAACCACATTGATATTACAACCGAACAGAAGAAAGCAATCAAAGACAAACAGATACATCATAGTAATACAGAGACAGCAGCAGAATATATGATGGCAAATCTAACAATGGAAGAAATGGAACAGGCAATGAATACCCTAAAAAAGAAGAAATCACCAGGAAAGGATGGAATCACAAATGAAATTCTAATAGGACTAGTCACTAAGGCAAAAAAGAAACTACTAGCGGTCCTAAATTACAGCTGGAAGAGAGGAATAGTCCCACAGGCATGGAAGGAAACTATATTAGTACCAGTCCCAAAGAAAGGAAAAGACCTGGAAGAACCAAATGGCTATCGACCTATCAGTCTACTTAGCTGTGTAGGAAAATTAATGGAACGCATCAATGGCAGGCTAACATGGCATCTGGAAGAAAACGAACTCTTAACACCAAACCAAGCAGGATTCAGAACGTACAGATCCACTGAAGATCAAATAACCTATATAGCCCAGGAAATAGAGGATGCCTTCCAAGAGAAAAAACACACACTAGCGGTCTGGATAGATTTAGAAAAAGCATTTGATAAACTATGGAAGGAATGACTGAAAGTAAAAATGCAAAAAATGCATGTTTGTGGGAAAATGTATAAATGGATCAGCCACTACCTTGAGAACAGAACTGCCAGGACAAAAGTACAAGGACAAACCAGCAAAATGATGCTGTTGGAGCAAGGTGTCCCCCAAGGAGGAGTTCTTTCACCAACATTTTTCCTAGCATATATACATGACATCACGGAACATGTTCCAGCCAGAGTACACACATCCTCCTTTGCAGATGACCTAGCCATATGGACATCTGAAGAATATATTAGTACAGCTAACAGCAGAATACAGCAAGCCTTATTAGCGCTAGAGGACTGGTCAAAATCATGGCTAGTGAAGATAAGTGAGGAGAAAACAACATGCACAGTGTTCTCCCTCTCAAATAAAACTCAGCAACCTAAGCTGGTATTGAATGGAAAAATATTGCGCCATGAAGAAAATCCAAACTATCTAGGAGTCACCTTTGATCGTCGCCTGACATGGAAGACACAGGTTGAGAAAAATCGAACAAGAGCAAGGCAAAGAATGGCAATCATGAAAAAGCTTGCTGGTACAACGTGGGGAGCAGATGAGAAAGTTCTCAAGAAGTTATATACTGGACGGGTGAGGCCAGTACTGGAATATGGCATTGCAGCTTGGGCAACAGCAGCTAAGTCAAACTTTAACAAAATAAGTAAAGTCCAAAATCAAGAAATGCGAATCATAACTGGACGCCTGAAGACAATGCCTATTAATGAACTTGAAAAGATCACTTGTTTACAACCAATGCAGGATAGAAGAGATAGCAGAGCCCAGCAACAAGCAGAAAAATTTAGAAGATTGCCAGACCACCCTATGTATAACAGGTTTAATGGTTTTGGAAAGGGAAGACTGAAGCGTAGCAACTTTGTAGAAACTGCAAAACGAAAGATTAGGGCAGATCCCATACTTAACATATCAACAGTCAAACCCATTTACAATGCACACAAGTTCCCAGCTTGGAGACAGCAGCAACTGCCTGAGATGATAGAAAACATTCCTGGTATTGAGAAAAAGAACACTCAGAATGAAACCGAAAGAAGAAAAATAACCCTCAACTACATAAAAGAACATTACCCAAGCAGCAATTGGACCCATGTATATACAGATGGATCAGCCAAAAATTCAGTAGGAAATGGAGGAGGAGGAATTCTCCTAAATTTAAAAAAATGGAGTGAAAAAGAACAGTCAGTGGCAACTGGAAAATTTTCAAGTAACTTCAAAGCGGAGGTAGAGGCTTTGAAAACTGCAGCAGAAATGCTCTTGATGGAGGAAAATAAAGAGAAGCAAATAGCTATCTTCACAGATGCAAAGTCAGCTGTCTCAATACTGAAGAGCAAAAACAGCACAGAACTAGCTGACCTAAGAGCAGCACTCCATGGTCTATGCCAGAAATCCAAAAAAGTTGTAATACAGTGGATCCCATCACATTGCAGTATACCTGGAAATGAAGAGGCTGACAGACTAGCAAAAGAGGGCGGACGACTACCACAGCCTGACATAGACATAACCTATAATGAGGCAAAGAGGTTTATAAAAAGCACTTATAGAACCAAATGGGAATCAGAGCATCCAGGCCACCAGAAGGATGATGCATATTACAAACTCGACCGAAGAGAACAAGTAGCAATCTTCAGATTCCGCACAGGACATAACATTCTGAAATAACACTTTTTCAATAAACTAAAGATAGGAGATACCGATGAATGTAATTGTGGAACTGGCAAAATGACAGCTAAACATTTGCTGCAAGAGTGAGCAACATATGCAGAACAGAGAAAAATATTTTGGCCCACACCTGCTTCATTTGAGGACAAGCTCTATGGAGATATCAAGAAGCTCAAGTTGACAGCAGCTTACTTTAACTACATTCATGTTGACATTTAAAGGTGCATGAAGAAGTATTTAGACTGCCGCACTTCATACCATAGGTATGTCTGTTACAAAAAGCGTCCCAGAGGCTTGAAATGGAGTATTGCTTGGATTGCAAATCCATTACGTGGAAAGTCCGAATCAAAAGTTCACTGTTTGGGCTTCATAAAAGGTGGAAAAAGTGTCCCTGTGGCACGAAATGGAATATTGCTTTATAGCAAATCCATTACGTGGGAAGTCCGAATCGAAAGCTCACTGTGTGGATGTCATCTGCAGACTGCATTCTTCTGGTTTCCGGAAGAACAGCCTATGGTGAACGGAAGGCCCAATATATGGAAGTGAGGCTAAGCAGCCATGCGCAGGACGTGACGATTCCTTGGGTGAGCCAAGTACCAGAGCGCTGTGTCGGCTCTGCAAGTATGGAAGCCTCCTTGGATGGCGGGGAATGTCCATGGTCTGCCCCTGCCTTCCCTTGAGGGCTTACCAGGTTTTCTTTGGCTGTTCTGTATGGGCCAGCTGGGATGGGGGATACCACCACAACAGTGAGAGTCAAACGTCTTAAGAAACCCCCGGGAAGGTTAACCCGGTCAACAAATGCCCGCAGAAGTCGGATGTGTCGGCCTAACGGCGCAAGAACGCAGCTCTGCTGTAAACAAGCACAACGCAATCACGTCCGAAAAATAAACTCCGAATGAACGCAGAAGAAGAAGAAGAATTCTACCATCCCGTTAAATGTTATGCATCTAACCCTTTTCCCTGTGTAACCCGAGGGATCTACCAAACTGTTTCTGATCCCGATCGTACTACATCCGGAATCCCTAATTGTTAACGCTGGCCTATCATTAACAAATCCATGATGCAGCTTCAAACTTCCTCCTGCATGCACTGCTTATCCTGCTTGAACTGTGTGACCGCACATTAAGACCGGCTGCCCGTCTTTTTCAAAAAGAGGTTTGCATCCACTACGATTTTCATTATTGATTGTCTCAGTAACTTGTGCTGCATTTGAGTGCTCAGTTTCCCCCATTGTACATTGATAGCTAAAATGGTTCTTTTTTCCGCATTTGAAACAAATGATCTCCTGTTTCCTGTTATTCGTTGGCCCATTGGATGATTGTACATCACACTGTGCTGCCTTGTGTATCCAGCTTCCACAATTCCAACATCCCGCATAACTATTCGGACGTCTCTTAAAATTTCCCCTGTGGTATGGGTAACGTCCTGATCTGCCAAAATTGTTGCCACTAAAAGCATTATCTTGAGGTTCTTGTTGTTGAAACCTATGTTTTAAGTCTACACTTTTCGATCTTGGTCTGATCCCATGATTTTGATCTTGTTTAGTATATGCTGGACATACTATTTCCTCATCAATTTGTCTACCAATAGAACGGTTTGGATGTGCAGTCATGTAGTTTTGCCCTAACTGGGACATTGTGTTATGTCCTTTGGTTTACGTTCTTCAAAGAAAGTCACTAAATTTATATTGCATGAAGATAATACCTTGTCTCTTAACATCGAATCCACTAATCGATTAAAATCTTCTCCAACTTCTGCAAGCTCCATCCATTTATTAAATGTGTTCTTCACTGTATTGACAAAATCTGTAAGATCCTGATTTGTCTCTGGCACTAATTGTCTGAACTTTGTTCTGTATCCATGCTCAGTTAGTTGGGACTTTGTAAGCAAGCGTTGACGCAGAATAGTATAATTGTTTCTTTCTTCCAAAGGTAAATTAAACATGGTATCTGGTGCCTTTCCCGTTAGATACGCCCCTAGCCTCATAGCATATTCTCCTTCTGGAATGCCTAAAATTTTCGCGGATGCTTCGAATCTCTCAAAATAAGATTCAAGATTGTCACGGTTCGTAAAATATGGCAATTTCAATCGTTGTGACAACTGCGAAGGTCTTCTCCCTCCCTCACCTTGACCCTTAGATGATAGTTCTAATTCTTTTAGTGCAATTTCCGTTTGCCATCTTAATCTTCTGTTTCTCGATTTCCATCGCATTTGTTTGTTTTAACTTTTCAAGTTCTAGTTGCATTTGTGTGTCTCTCTCTTCGTGTATGCGCATTTGTTGTTCCATTTCTAGTTTCACTTGTGTCTCTCTCTCTCTCTTCGTGTAGGCGCTTTTGTTGTTCCATTTCTAGTTTCACTTGTGTGTGTGTCTCTCTCTCTCTCTCTTCGTGTAGGCGCTTAGCTTCAGCCACTTTTTCTTCCTGTAGGCGTTGGGTTTCAGCTAACGTTTCGTCCTGTAGGCGTTTTGCTTCACGTTCATTATGCCTCTCCTCTCTTTCCCAGTGATGAAATTCTTTCAATTTTGCTTCTGCAATATCATGTAACTATTTGTCCTTCAGGCCTAACCGTTCCCCTGCTTCAATATATTCCATTAAAGTAGGCATCTTGTAATTGTAGACACTTAGCTGTCCGTCAGTCAAATATAATACAAAGACACTGCTTCTAGTCTTTGTTTACCTTCCCTAAGTACACCACCACTCAGACTGTACGCAAATTCGTAGTACTAATAATATCACTCTGTCCTCACACAGTCACTCTATAAGCACTAGGTAGTGAGTGGGTATTACCTATACCCCCTCGAATATATAACAAATAGCTGTAGAAAAATTCCTGAAAATATTGTTTAACATACATATATATATATATATACACGAATGAATGATAACAATAAGTGATGTCTATAAGACGCTACACGCATAGGCTAGTGACACACTGCAAAAAGAAAAACTTACATCGACAAGCCCATGTAAGTGAAAATTAGTGCGCATAAAAAGTGCCACAAAAACAATCTTAGATAGGAGGATGTGTTTAAACAACGTGAGAAGTAATAATAATAACATAATATCCGAATAACCAGTATCATATGTAAATATAATGGGAAAGAAAAAGAAAACATAACATCAATAATTACACAGATTCTGACGTTAGACACAAAAGGACACTGTATAATACTCCAGACCAACTCTGCACCACTGCAGAAAAAACAAAATCGACCTTTCGATTTACTTTCGCTAGAAAATATACGGTGCACCTAAGATTCTATTTTTTCGTGCCTCACGAATACCGCTAACATCACACAAATAATCCTACTCCTCTCACGAATACTGGACCACATACGAATAATTGCGTAACACCCGAAAACAATATATAAGACGATGAGAGCAAACAAAATGTCCAAATGGTTGACCGACAACAATGAAGTCCTTAGTTTGTTTCTAATAGTTTCCAATAATAGCCTGGAAATGTCATGTTGGTTAATAGTTTTAACGTGACTACGACGCTCGATCCCAAAACGAATTATTGTTTTGTTGAGTGGTTACTTATTCCTTCACGTGGCGATAACAAGTTCCAACTGTCGGAAAAGTTGAAGGTGATAATAATTGTCCAAAATGTCCTGTCTCGACACAGTCCGTAATGTTTTTGTACCCTGCTTGTGAAGCTGGCCCCTGATTTTATAATGTGTATTATGGATTCACATTTACCAACAAGGTTAACCAGACAAAATGGCAACCAATGTCCAGCGCTTTGGATCTGTATAATAAGTCCTTTGTGGCAAAGAAATGTGACCACTCTTGCGATGACGGCGCTTGACTATCTATTGTAGAATGTTTGCTCAGTGATTCGATGTTGATGACAACAGAACGATTCAACAAAGACGAAAAATAAATCCTGGTTTCAATGCCAAACAACTTGTTTATCTAGTTCTACTGTGGAAAATTTTTCAGTAACTTTCCGTTGTCCACGGCCTTAACCTCGCAGGTCACCTCAGTCAGTACCTCAGTTCTCTTATCAAAATAATACACACTTAATCTGTCTGTAAACTGACCGGAAACTTTTCCGTTTTACACAAACACTCCTTTTAATACAACCCCATTTGTCCGTGGAGACTCACAATTTCCACCGTCCTCACCCGGCTGGTCATTGTTGAGGCCCCAATGCTTTGAAAAAACTTAACACGCACCGAATCTGGCTGCTGTCTAACACCACACTTCCCCCTTTCCAGTGACTGCTGTCTTTTCTTTAAACTTGTGTATTCCATCAGTATCTTCGCCGCTGCGCCCCACTCGTCCTGTTACCTGCGGTGAAACACTTGACCTGTCGACCTGTGACCACACCGTGCGTTGCCCTCAGCACACACACGAACTGTCTCACTACGCACCGGACTTCGCTACGAAATTACCCACTGTCTGTTATTTTGTGAACAACGCGCGCTGGCTGTTTTTGATGTAATGTATTGGCTTTTCGTGAACTGTCTGCTATATTTGGTTTGTAATCCTGTCTTTATCTCATGACAGCGATAATGTTCACCTGTGCTGACCCGTGACCTTTGCGTTAATTCTCCGACACTTTTGAAACGAGTCGTCTGCTGGATACCTAAGTTTCGTTGTGATACAATTCCAGTTGTAATCAGGCGCAGGACGAATATCTCTGATCTTAGTATCCTCTCTAATCGTCGAGTTCACCGATAAACAGAATGACAACAATGGCTATAATGCAATGGGTTTCTTGACCGGACATAAGCCTCCCAGATTATCTCGCGTGAGTCAAACTCTTTTGCACCAGAATGAGATTTTGTCGTTGTCTAGTTTCTAATACTTCTACTATCTCACTGCAGAGTGGAAGCTGAGCTTGCCACCTATCTCACACCACAAGCCACCACTGTCTCACACATCCACCAGTCAGTGAACAAGAGTTAATTTGCGCACATCAATTCCTTTAATTGACGAATGACCACGGACACACGTAACATATACATCCAGGAACAATAATTCTCTCAGAATATATCTTCCTCACAATTGAACACTTTGAATAACACTGCCTCTCAAGGCCTACTTAAACTCATCTACCACGACAGTTGTACTATTAGCCACTCTTCCCGGCCCGAATTCACTCGATCCAACCCACACTGGATCTAAGCCTCCGTTAACTAGCCAACCCTCTCAAGGGCTAGGCTTCAATTCACTATGTCTGCTGATAACCGGGCTCAGTCTTTAATCCTTAGGTTCAGACTTCCTACCACTGAAAACCCACAGGGCAGAGTTCTATCACTAACTCCCCTATCATTCACTTTGCAGACCACGGACCTACACTCCTCTGGTCCCGACACTCAACTGTCCATCCGACCCTCTCGGGATCTCCACTTCAACTGTCCCCAGTCAATGCTTTTCACTGTCTTTCTAACCCTTCTCGCAGCCCTCCCCAGGCTCCACACAACACCACCACACAGCTCAAACTGTCTGCCTCACCATTACCCTAGCCAGCTGACTTCCCCTCAACTTCCCCTTAAATCACTGTCCTCTCATTTGCCCCCTCTGGGGGACCCAGTAGCCGACTACCCGGCCCTATTTTACCTCGTGAACTTGTTTATGTGTATCATTGCTATTCAGGACACTGACCTTACTGTCAATGACCCCAGGTATGTTTCAGGGAGCATTAGCAAGGAAGAAATGGTAAATTCTGCAACATTCAGCCTATAGTCCTGATTTGTCACCATGTGATTTTCATTTGTTCAGACCTCTAAAAAAGCTCACACGCGGCAACGATTTCAAACAGATGCAGGCGTAATGAACGCGGTAAACACTTTGTTCATTTAGCAACCACAATCCTTTGTTGCGGACGGCATTCGCTGCCTACCTAAGCAATGGGATGCTTGCCTGAATGCCTACGGCGACTTCTTCTGACCAATCCTTGGTGCATAATTCATTCAAAATGAATGCTTTGTTTAATTCTACCAACACCTGTTAATGTTTCCTTCATAAAGCAATTGGAACGGGTTTCAAATGAACGACCCTTATATATATATACTTAACCATATGAAATCAGGCAAGACCCCCGGTTCAGACAGCGTCACAACAGAAATTACTAATGCTTTAGAAGAATATGGAATAGATAAAGTTACCAGTCTGCTTAATACAATATATGATACTGGAAATATACCTCATGAGTTATGTAATTCTGTATTTATTGCAATCCCAAAGAAATCAGGAGCCTTGGAATGTGATCAACGTCGAACAATTAGTATAATGAGTCACATCACGAAGATTTTGCTAAGAATTATCATGCAAAGAGTTAGGAGGAAAATACAACCTGAAATAGGAGAAGAACAATGTGGGTTTGTAGAAGGCAAGGGTACAGTAAATGCTGTGTATATACTGAGAACTGTAATCGAACGTTCTATAGAAGTAAACAAAGATCTACACCTTTGCTTTATTGACTACACAAAGGCTTTCGATAAAGTGAGACATGTCAACATGATAAGGATCTACAAATTGATGGAAAAGACCTTAGACTTGTTAAAAACATATATTGGAAACAACAAGCTGCCATAAGAATTGATAATGATGTACGCCAATATCAGCCTATTAAGAGAGGTGTCGAGACAGGGATGTGTAATGTCTCCAGATCTGTTTTCCCTGTACAGTGAAAGTATTTTCAGAAATATTGAAGATATGGAAGGAATCAACATTGGGGGACGATGCATAAATAACATTAGATATGCAGATGATACAGTCTTGATTGCAGACAATGAACAGGACCTGCAAAATTTAGTAAATGCGGTTGTTACACACAGTGAACAACTAGGGTTAGAATTAAATTGTAAAAAGACACAGATTATGGTCGTCACTAGGAAGAACTAAATACCACAATGTAATATACAAGTAAATGGGAATATTCTTCAACAAGTGGATAGGTACAATTATCTCGGAACAGTAATAACATCTGATGGGAGATGCCTTGAAGAGATTAGAACAAGAATCGCCATGGCAAAAGTAGCCTTTAGCAAGATGAAAAATATACTGACCAATAAAAAGATGCCAATTGAAACGAGAAAAAGAGTGTTGAGATGCTACATAGAACCTGTACTTTTATATGGATGTGAAGCTTGGACAATGAGCAGTCAGGCTGAAAAACATCTGATGGCTGTAGAAATGTGGTTTCTGAGGAAAATGCAAAGAATACCATGGACAGCCAGAAAAACCAATGAACAAGTCCTTCAAGAAACAAATGAAGACCGTAAACTGATTAGAAACATTAGACGTAGACAGTCACAATATTTTGGGCATGTTATGAGAAGAAATGATTTGGAGAACTTGGTGACAACTGGTAAGATCGAGGGGAAAAGACCCAGGGGAAGACCTAGAAGCAAGTACCTGGATGGCTTGGCCTTGTGGCATGGTGGAGACAGAAACACGGAGCTGATCCACGACTCTAGTGATCGAGTGAGATGGCAGAACATAACCGCCCACGCTTATCGGCATTGCACATGATGGATGGATGGATTCCTTTATCTGCTCTTGGAGGATGGAAAGATCAATTGCAGACAGACGACACACTGTCAGATACACTATGACACATGCGAGAAAATGGATGTATCGATCAGTCAACAAGTTCTGTTGACGTCTGCTAGAAGATGGGGGAAACGCTGGGATAAGCGGGGGGAAGGGGGTGGCGACGGGGGCGGGAACCCACGTAGCTGGCTATATGTTTACGCGGTTAGCTTCCACACCTCTAGAGTATCTGGTCAGCTCCCATGTCCTCGCCTGCTGGAGGCCGGTCCCATATTTATCTGCCGAATTATCAGCCTCCGATGTCCCAGGGTTCAATTTGACAGTGTCAAACCACATGGGAAATGTTGAATTATGACCACAGTCTGATCATATCTTGGCACCAAACAAACAATACTTGACTCCCTTGCCGCCTGTCTCTCTGTGTCTCGTGATTTTTGTCACATTTAGTACGTCCAGTCTTCCGTCTATCAAACTGATTAACCTATTTGATATATTTGCCAGCAGTGGCCGTAGCGCACTGGCTACGCTTGTCAGAAGGCCGGGAGTCATGTGTTCGAAACCCCAAAAAGATGGGTGTAATATCTGGGCTCTCAGGTACACCAAGCCTCAAATGGGTATAAAAAGACTCAATGGGAAGAATAAGCGACCTGTCTAATATTGATCACATCACCCAGCGAGTGCTGATTTGTTTATACAACATACGTTCAGCACCTTATACACAATTTTGATCACATCACACAGCGAGTGCTGATTTGTCTATGCAACAAACGTTCAGCACCTTATACCCAATACGGTTCGAGTAGTTTGAAAATAGCCCATGACCTTTTAATGTGTCTACAGTTTTCAGAATGTAAAAAGACAGACATTATTACTAATAGAATCATGAAAATAGCCTATTTATAGCTGTGTATTAAACAGGATGTATGAAATTATTCTGTGGAATTATTACAATTTGGAAAAATTAAAATGTGTTTAAGTTTTATATGAATTTGGATAAAATGTGTTTCAGTTATATATATATATATATATATATATATATATATATATATATATATATATATATATATATATATATATATATATATATATATATATATATATATATATATATATATATATATATAAGCATTGGCACCTTGCCGTCTTGACAGACGGTAGTTTGTGCTTTAAAAAGGCGTAATAACTTTTATCTATGGCGGTAGCGAATGTGACTGATAAGGCAAATTCGCGCTGTGATTGTTCGTTCACAGTGGGTTCATGTGAACACGTGGTCATTTCCACCATCATACACCATCTTACGTCTCACACGCTCGGTGTGTGACTTATCTGCAATAATGTTCTCCTTTGTCTTTATTCCATTTCTGATTTTTGCCCTCCATGCAACACGTTCAGCGGCTACTTGCTCCCAATGTGCATTATCAATGTCTGTATCAATCATGTCCCGCTTACACACATCTTTGTATCGTAGTAGAGGCCGACCCTGAGATCTCTTAAAAAATAAAATTTTTGTTGCACATCCCTTACGGGACGTTGCAGTCAACACCAGAATTTTCAGCTGCTGTTGGTGTACTAGGCAAGTATTACGTTCAGTAGTTTGCCATTGCTTTCTGAACGACCGGCCCCTATACCTTTTTCGAAAAAAAACCAGCACCGCTGGGTTTCGAACCCGGGTATACGGATTCACAAACGCGTTCGCAAGCCCTTAGCCACAGAGAGATCTCTTACCCATCTGTAATTCACCAAAAATGATGTCCTTTGGTATTCTACCATCATCCATCCCCCTAAGATGTCCTATCCATCTAAGTCTACGAAGACTGAGCATGGGAACAAACCGTCACACAACCTGATCTTTCCAATACTTCAGTACAGTATTTGTGATTTTGTCTTGCCACTTAATACCAAGAATTCTTCGTAGACATTGCATATGAAAGCTGTTTAAACGTTTCTCTTGGTGTGAGTAAGTTGTCTAGGTTTCACTGCCATAAAGAAGAGTACTAAGGACACAGGCTTGATAGACAAGGACTTTTGTTTTGGCAGTAAGCTTCCTGTTCTCCCAGACTCTTTTTCTTAACCTGTTCATTGTTGTTGCTGCCTTACCAATCCGGATGTTGATTTCCTGATCTAGGGATAATTTGCTATTTACCACTGATCCTAGATATGTAAAATGGTCTACCATCTCTAGTTCGGCGTCGTCAATAAAGATTGATGGTACACCATGTGCACCTTGTGACATAATCTGTGTCTTCTTTTTGCTAATTGTTAAACCAAATTCAGAACAAGCATTGGAGAATGCAGATAGTAGACATTGCAATTCTTCCTCAGAGTGGGTCGTAACTGCAGCATCATCTGCAAAAAGCAACTCTCTGATCAGTACCCTCCTAATTTTGGTCTTGGCCTTCAATCTCTGAGCATTGTAGAGGCCGCCATCTGAGCGTGAGTGAATGTATATACCACCATCCTGATCACGAAA
>JACEFZ010028436.1:212500-215000 GCA_014155875.1 Cepaea nemoralis | reverse complement strand
TAACTAATGATTCCCATTATTTAATGAATGCGCAGCATCCATTAACTCCTAAGCTCCCTTTATGTTACTTTCCCCCCCTTCTTCAAGGAGATTTTTCCCGAAAAGTCTCAACCCCAATTTTAAACCCCCTTTACTCTACGTTCTATATCATACCTGCCCAACAATCCCATATATTTCCTAAGCCCAAATCTCACCCTCCTATCTCATCATATCCAAATGCTAAGCAAAGACATAATTCATACAATATCAACAATGCAAAACTCTCTATAAAACCCTTTATAAATTTTTCCACAAAATTCTCTACAAAACTCTCTATAAGCGAACTGCTTTAAAGTGTCCATCTAAATTATGTTTGACAAAAATTGAAGATATTTCCCTTATCTTTTCTCCTTATCACATTCTCGCTATTCCAGGATAGACAAAAAAGTTTAGTTAAGTCAGTTAGGTTGGGTAGGTGCACCCTTTAAAAATATAGAAAGTAAGAAAAAAGTAAAGAAGTAACCACATTTCTCTTCCATGCATTCTCAAAACTTTATAAAAATAAAAGTTTCCTAAAATTTATCTTCATTTTCGTCAATAATAATTGTTGTTATCAAAAAGTTGATCCAACACTACAACCATTTTTGTATTATACACCTCGTCAAATTCAACATTCCTTCAAAACCTCCAAATTATTAGTATACTGTTACGTACAGTCTTCTTCTTCCAGTGTCCATTTATTTAAATGCCAAAATTCAACCTGGCATTCCCCCCCCCCCCCCATATTCTCCCATTAAACGCTGTTCAACCCAGCTCCTATTTCAATCCACGTATTTACAATACGAACCGTCTAATGTAGTCCCTAATTCAATCCCCCATTTTTAACTCTTTCTAAGCCACATGTAATTATCAATTGTTGCTGATACCCCCAGCCACTTTTAATTATACTCCTCCATTACAACATACTGAATCACTTCACTAATCACCACAACTTCCCCCTTAAACTCAATTTCTATTTATAAACGTTATATACGTTAAACAACTCAACTTTAAGTCGTCTGTTTCACCTTTCTGTAAGTTCCCAAAAACAACTCTTCATTTTTCCCATAACTGAACGTCTAGCTAGGAATCATTTTAAACACACTCAGGATAACTCAATAAAAGCAAAGTTAAGTTATCTTTACATTTTATAAAGAACAATTGAAGTCAAACACAGACTAAACAATATCAACCCCCTCATTCTTTGACATCATCTTTATCCCCACACATTAATCAAATTAAACATATGTGATGAAATGAAAAACCATATATATAGATACATATTATGACTACTAATCAATTATTTTCCGTCTAAGAAAAACTCAACACTTCAACTTAAAATCAAATGATAATAAAGCACATATCAATAAGTCTTAACTTACTACAACATTATGTCTATTCATCCCGACAACTCTTGACTAAGCTATTTGTCAACTTCCTCAGAAATTCAGAAATACCGCGTCTAACTTCTTCTTCTATCTGCAATCTGCAGAATATCCTACCACGCTATTTATCCCTTCTCATTTTCTTAATAGCTTCAAATTGTTTTCTATAAGTGCAATATCTACATCAATGTCGTCATCCTCCTGAGGAGAACTATCTTCTTTCATATCAGCATTTTCATCAGTTTCTGACTTTTCATCCATCTCTTGTTCCGCATCTGTATATCCATTACTAGCAACCGCTAATCTCTTCCTTTCCAAATCCAATCTAATTTTTCTGTCTTGAGGTCTTAATAAATTTTCAAACAGTGGCATATCTTCATCACTTGAAGAATTCAGTCTAAACTTCCTTTGCCTCTTAATTTCTTTTTCTTTCTGTCTATCTAACTTTCTTTTTACTGCATGTATTGTATTCATAAATGGAGCTTCTATTTTTTCCTTGATTGATTCTTTCCACTATTATAACCGTCATACGTGTTGTTTTCCTCTGTCATGACTGTTTTTGGTATTGTTTCTTCTTGTTCAGCCGTAGTAGATGCTGTTGTTACTTGTTTTCCCATTCTCTATAGGTATTGGATATTCCATTTGTCTGACAATCTGTCCATCTGACAATATTTCTTCTGAATAATAATTATTATTATTATTCTCTGCATCTTTTTCCTCATTATCCCGTCTTAAGTGCTCTACATGTGAACGTGCAACATGCCCTGTAACTTGATTCTTAATAGTATATGATACTGGACCTTTTTTTTCTAAAATATAATATCCCGGCACCCAATGAGCATCAAACTTAGAATTTTTCCTATGTTTTTTGTAATAAACTCTATCACCTATGTTGAACTCTTGTAAGTGTGCATTTTTATTTGTGTATTTCTTCTGTCTTTCTCGAGCCTTAATTATATTATTTCTTAAACGTATATGTGCTTTGTGCATTTCTTGCAACCTTGTTTCCTGAAAATCTTCCCCCATATATTTTCTCCTAGGTTTTAATAAATTGTCAATTGGTAATATTGGTTCTCTCCCATGTACTAGCTAAACGG
>JACEFZ010028436.1:137500-207500 GCA_014155875.1 Cepaea nemoralis | reverse complement strand
GACTGCAGAACAGCAGTACCAGACTGCTAAGCAAGGATATACATAAACAAACTTGGAAATCATGTGACAAGAGAATCTATAATCAAATAGATCACATTTTAATTAACAAGAAAAATACATCAAACATACAAGTTAGAAGATATAGAGGAGCTGAGTGCCACAGTGACCACTTCGTCGCTGGAGCAAAATTTAAAATAAAACTCAAGATAGCTTTCTATGCTAAACTGCAAAGGTTGCACCCAACATATAATAGAGAAAAACTACAAGAAAGTACAGTCAAAAGAAATTTGCAGATGAAATAAAATGTAAACTTGAAATTCTATAAAACCCGTTGGAAGAAAGCGTTGACCAAACTTGATTGAACATCAAGAATACAATTAAAATTGCCGTAGAAGAATGTCTCGGTGTGTTAACCACGCATAGAAAGAACAGATGGTTCAATCAAAAATGTGATGAAGCAGTCATTAGGAAAAAGAATGCCAGACAGTTGTGGTTAAATGACATCAACAACATCCAAAATGAACAGCAATATAGAACTGAATGTAAAGAGGCTACAAAAATAGTTCGACAGCAGAAGTGAGAATATATGAGCAATATAATCAATGATATGGAAACTAATCACCAGAAAAACGAATCCAGAAAGTTTTTTAAAGAACTGAAGTCAATGAAACGAAGGCACCTACACAACACATATGGTTTAAAAGACAAAAATGGGAATATGATAAATACCAATGAGAAAATGTGTAAATCATGGAAAGAATACTTTTTTGAATTACTTAATTGTGAAGCTCCAAGTAACACTTTCCCACAGAAAGCGGTTCTAACGTGTGAACCACAAATTGAAGAACCTGTTTTTGAAGAAATCCTACATAATTCTGGCTTGCGTTGATAGATCATAATTGCTTCTGCAAATTTTAACAAGCGAGTATTTTGTGTGTTAAACAACACGCGAAATGCAGTGTCTCTGTCCACCGCAAAATTACCGTGGTAGATAAGTGACATTGCTGTGCGAATATGTGTATATTTCAACTTGAAGGATTTATCTAGTTAATTCACGTAAGTTGTGTGATTTCTGCAGTATGTACCTGACGAGATGCAGCGAAATATGCCTGGCAATAAATCGTGCAATCTATTGTTTGTGTCTTCGTTATTCAAATTCACTACGGGAAAACATTGTTTTGAAATCCTATATGTAAAAACACGAGTTTTCGCACATGGCTCTGTCTCTATCCGCAGGCGACCCGCCGAAAACGTCGCATAAAGCACGAACTCCGCAGCTCCAGCGCCGACTCCCAGGAGTCTCCTGAAAAATGCACCCGTGAACCGAAAAGGCAAATCAGTCAATTCAGCAACAGCCGATAGCCATTGTTCCGAACATGCAGGTTACTGTGCAAACAAAAGCGGACATGTAAAAGCATTCCATGTGAATATCACAGCTCACAGATTCGCGCCATGCACTCACTCAGTAGCAGGGCGATGGAACCATATACTACCAGTCCAGCATGAGGAAAATGGGAAATGAAAAACCGCAGCCACAAAGATAAATACTCCAGAGGCCGTAGCGGTTCAATGCCTAACCGCCATGCTGGTTACCGGAAGTCTCTTCTTTCCGAAGCACAGAAACCTATGAGGTATGCCTTAGTGCATACCGGTTCTGGAATACCACATCTGCCAAAAGGCATATTAGGAAGTTAACAGGTCTTGATTTAGCATAGGACATATTGACTGGCTTGGAGTAGGCCCAGCATGGTAGTGTAACCTCTACACATTGAATGTATGTGATTGTCCACAGATTATCAACTCCGTGTTTAATGTATCATCTACACATTGAATGTATGTAATTGTCCACAGACTTCAGCTCCGTGTTTAGTGTATCATCTACACATTGAATGTATGTAATTGTCCACATACTTTAGCTCCGTGTTTAATGTATCATCTACACATTGAATGTATGTAATTGGCCACATACTTTAGCTCCGTGTTTAATGAATCATCTACACATTGAATGTTTGTAATTGTCCACAGACTTCAGCTCCGTGTTTAGTGTATCCTCTACACATTGAATGTTTGTAATTGTCCACATACTTCAGCTCCGTGTTTAGTGTATCCTCTACACATTGAATGTATGTAATTGTCCACAGACTTCAGCTCCGTGTTTAATGTATCATCTACACATTGAATGTATGTAATTGTCCACATACTTTAGCTCCGTGTTTAATGTATCATCTACACATTGAATGTATGTAATTGTCCACAGACTTCAGCTCCGTGTTTAGTGTATCCTCTACACATTGAATGTTTGTAATTGTCCACAGACTTCAGCTCCGTGTTTAGTGTATCCTCTACACATTGAATGTTTGTAATTGTCCACATACTTTCAGCTCCGTGTTTAATGAATCATCTACACATTGAATGTTTGTAATTGTCCACAGACTTCAGCTCCGTGTTTAGTGTATCATCTACACATTGAATGTATGTAATTGTCCACATACTTTAGCTCCGTGTTTAGTGTATCATCTACACATTGAATGTATGTAATTGTCCACAGACTTCAGCTCCGTGTTTAGTGTATCATCTACACATTGAATGTTTGTAATTGTCCACATACTTTAGCTCCGTGTTTAATGTATCATCTACACATTGAATGTATGTAATTGTCCACATACTTTAGCTCCGTGTTTAATGTATCCATCTACACATTGAATGTATGTAATTGTCCACATACCTTAGCTCCGTGTTTAATGTATCATCTACACATTGAATGTAATGTAATTGTCCACATACTTTAGCTCCGTGTTTAATGTATCATCTACACATTGAATGTATGTAATTGTCCACATACTTTAGCTCCGTGTTTAATGTATCATCTACACATTGAATGTATGTAATTGTCCACATACTTTAGCTCCGTGTTTAATGTATCATCTACACATTGAATGTTTGTAATTGTCCACAGACTTCAGCTCCGTGTTTAATGTATCCTCTACACATTGAATGTTTGTAATTGTCCACAGATTTCAGCTCCGTGTTTAATGTATCATCTACACATTGAATGTTGTAATTGTCCACAGATTTCAGCTCCGTGTTTAATGTATCCTCTACACATTGAATGTTTGTAATTGTCCACAGATTTCAGCTCCGTGTTTAGTGTATCCTCTACACATTGAATGTTTGTAATTGTCCACAGATTTCAGCTCCGTGTTTAATGAATCATCTACACATTGAATGTATGTAATTGTCCACAGATTTCAGCTCCGTGTTTAGTGTATCCTCTACACATTGAATGTTGTAATTGTCCACAGATTTCAGCTCCGTGTTTAATGAATCATCTACACATTGAATGTATGTAATTGTCCACAGACTTCAGCTCCGTGTTTAGTGTATCCTCTACACATTGAATGTTTGTAATTGTCCACAGACTTCAACTCAGTGTTTAATGCTCGATATTCGATTGAGCATCGGACGACAAACTCAATGAATGCAAATCAAATTAAATTAAACCGATGATGTGCTAGTGAAGTAAGCAAGCGTAAATTATGCAAACTGGCAAGACATTTCACCTACCATGAGGACAATCAATGACATTCTTTTAAAACAACATTAGAGAAGACTGTGTCGGTGCATGAACGGACACACTGCAAAACAGGATCAACACCCGACGAGCATACGCCAGCCGCTAACAGTAAAGCTTGTTTTAGTCAAATAAAATAAAAATGGAAATAGCAAAAATATAGTTCTCAGACTAAAGCCAGGTTTTAGTCAGATATGACTGAGCTACTGGATAATAAATACTAGATGGCACGGTCTGCTTTCTGTTAGCGCCGAATGTTGGGAGTCGCTGACCAAACTCGACACACCACATTGTGCCAACGGCATCAGGGGAGGAGCGCAAATTGGGAGGGTACAAGCATTCACCTGGTGCGAGGAAATGCATCCTAAAGACTAAATATCAATTTAGGGCAAACCAGGCCCTGCCTAATCCTTGGCAGTAGCTGGTCTAGGATGGAAGCTCCAACAGGCTGACAGTAAGAGCATTGCTTTGCTATTCGGCAACCACTGCATCTTGTCTTTTTCCAGACGTATTGATGGTACATTTTCTCTGGAGTAAACTAGGCAGGCCGAGAAAGGTATCATGCTGCATGGGCAACACATGGTTTCTAAATTCAGCCCAGGCTTTAAGCTATCGAGAGGTATAACTCCATTTCACAAAATATCGTCTATCAAGACCTCAATGTTGCCAGTCAGTTTTTAGTCATTTCAGTAATAACTGTTTATAGAAACAGAATAGGTCTGCGAGCCACGTCGGGGCGTTTACCGTGCTAACACGATCTTCTAAAACATTTTGATCTCATATTTTTATGTCCCATGCCTCACGAATCCGAGATAGTCTATCTTGCCGAGGTACCCAAGAGCAGAAGCTACAACTCGAACAGTGTATCCAACAGCGCAATTATTAAATTATCCAAATGGACTATCATAATTGCACGCCGGCACATCCATAGGTAATCAGATCTCCTCCTACAAATGTGTACGCGTATGTAACAGCTGATCTGTTGGAAGTTGGTTTATCAGTTTTCTTGTTTCCATTGCAAAGCCGTCAAGTCTGTTGATTCCCTGCTTGACACCAATGTCTCTCATATTGAGCACGGCTGTTGTTTCACCCATGCCATTGAAGTCAACAACTGCTCAAATATATTTATGAGATTGCAGAAAATATTATGTAGAACTTGTTCTTCTGTTTGGCGGTGAATACTGGAATGTGAACGGGAAATTTCAAAAGAGCTTGGGAGCAGTGAAGTTATGGTTTCTGAGACGAATGTTGCAAACAATTTGAACTGAGATGCTGGCAGGTCTGAGTAGATGCAACTGGGGAACATCGTCAACCGCATTGATCCAAAACTCCAAGGATCGAAATATGTGGAGATACATCAATATCTACGTCAAGTGGCAGAGCACTTGATAATAATGATGATCAAGACATTTAGCGGCATGTAATACGTCTGCTGGTTGCATTTATGCACGCCCACAGTAGCTACACAACACGCATGACAACTTCAGTTGTAGTCCTCATTGTGGATTTGTCCACTGACTCAGTCGGTTATCGACGCATGTATGCAAACGGTACCTTGTTTAGCGTATTCACGAAAACAGGTCACATTAACGTATATGTGTTGAGTGCTGCATTTATTATATGTGTGAGTGAGAGAGTGAGAGAGAGAGAGAGAGAGAGAGAGAGAAGAGAGAGAGAGAGAGAGAGAGTAAGAAAGTGAGCGGGTGAGTGTGAGTTAAAGAGTCAGCGAGTAAGTGAGTAAGAGTGAGTGAGTGAGAGAGAGAATTAGTGTGTATGTGTGTGTGTCTGAGTGGGTGAGTGAGTGAGAGAGAGAGTGAGTGAGTGAGAGGGTGAGCGTGTGAGAGAGAGAGTGAGTAAATGGGTGAGTGAGAGTGAATGGGGAGTGAGAGAGTGATTAAGTGAGGGAGAGAGAGCGTGAGAGAAAGTGAATGAGAGAGTAAGTGAGTGAGAGAATAAGTGAGAGAGAGAGCATGGGTGAGAGAGTAAGTGAGTGAGTGTGTGTGTGTGTGCTTGTCTGTGTGAGTGAGTGAGTGAGTGTGTGTGTGCTTGTCTGTGTGAACAAGTGAGTGAGTGAGTGAGTGAGTGAGTGAGTGAGTGTGAGTGAGAGAGAGATAGAGTGAGCGAGTGGGCGTGAAGGTTAGTGAGCGAGTGAGAGTGCGTGAGCGAGTGAGAGATTGAGTGAGATGGTGAATGTGTATGTGTGTGTGTGTGTGTGTGTGCGTGTTAGAGGGTAAGAGAGGGTGAGTGATAGAGTGAGTGAGTGTGTGTGTGTGTGTAAGAGCCAGTAAGAGAGCGTGAGTGTTAGAGAGTAAGAGTGAGTGAATGTGGGTGAGAGAGAGAGTGAGTGAGTGAGAGAGAGTGAGACAATGAGAGTGTTAGTGTGTGTGAGTGTGTGTAAAAGAAATGAAAAGAGAGTTGAACGCATGCATGCATGTCATGTGACATGCTATTCCATATTTTATTATGTATCCTCATC
The DNA here is from genome assembly GCA_014155875.1 of Cepaea nemoralis. Taxonomy (NCBI): domain Eukaryota; kingdom Metazoa; phylum Mollusca; class Gastropoda; order Stylommatophora; family Helicidae; genus Cepaea; species Cepaea nemoralis. Next base: position 201,453 of record JACEFZ010028436.1, on the reverse strand, counting down.
CGTCATATTATAATTTTTACTGCCACTTGATTTCAACATGGACTATATGAAAACTTGTGCACTGATTATTTCATCATGTTTATGCCAATTTTAGGTATTATCTTATTGAATTGCATCACTGTTTGTTACGTTATACAATGTATATGTATAATTTGTTGTCCATTTGTTTTTTCAATTGTTTTCCATTTTTGTGAGGTTACTCCGGATCTTGTGGTGAAGTGTTTTGAATGTCTTCCAGTTGTTTTCACTATGCATTCACTGTTGTTGTATAAGCTTCTGCATAGGTTTGTTAGATGTGTACTCACTCCATATCGTTTAAAGATTTCCCACAACTTGTTTCTATCTACTCTATCAAATGTGTTTTCTTGGTTTACAAAGGCTAAGTATAGTGTTTAATTAAATTCGATTGATTTTTCTATAAGTTGTCTGAGAACGAAAATGGCATCTGTGCATCCTTTGTTCTTCCTAAATCCAAATTGTATTTTGCTTAGCTGGGGTTCTATACTAGTTCGTAATCTTTTCTCAAAAATGTTGCTAAATATTTTCCCAGTATGACTCAAAAAAAAGAAAAGAAATGCCTCTGTATTGTGTGCAGTCTCTTACTGCATTTGTTTCTCCAAATTTGGATTATTATGGCGTTTCCCCAGTCTCGTGGTTTCTGCTGTTCTATCCAAACATGGTTGAATAGTCTATGTAGCCATGTTGTCCATACTTCTCTTGCTGCTTTAATTAGTTCATTTGGTATTTCACCTTGCCCTGGTGATTTGTTCAATAGGGCTAATCTGACGGTCTGTCCAATTTCTTCTTTCAGTATGTCTTTTTCTAGTTCTTCGGCGGCATCTGTGTCGGTTTCCTGAATACCTGTGGCATCTAATGGGATGTTGAGAGGTTGTTCGAAGTACTGCTTCCATCTTATTATGATTTGTTTTTGTTCACTTATTGGTTCTCCTTTCCGCTGTTAATTATTTCAGTGTGGTCAAAGGGTTCTCCTGTGGTTCTCGTTCACTTATCTTTTTTGTAGAATTTTCAAGTTGCCTCCTTGTAGTTTTTATTTAGGATTTTTCCATATTCTCCCCACTCTTTTTGGTTTTCTGTCTTTCCTATTATATTCACATGTCTTCTAGTTATTCTATATTCTATGAAATCACATTTCTCTTTGCTGTTCAACCACTTTTTATATGTTTCCTTTTTGTCTTTTACAGCTTTCTTTACCTCTGCGTTCCACCAACTTGTTATTTTGTTTATCCATGTTTCGCGTTTTTCTGGTTCCACGTGTAATTTTTGCTTTTTTATGCGCCATTCTTCTTCCACTGTTGTCTTTCAAATACGTTGTTTTTGCAAAAATTAAAAAAACCGGGGAAAAAACCAGGAAAAAACCCGGGCCAAAAAAACCAAAATGGATAAACAAAATAACAAGTTGGTGGAACGCAGAGGTAAAGAAAGCTGTAAAAGACAAAAAGGAAACATATAAAAAGTGGTTGAACAGCAAAGAGAAATGTGATTTCATAGAATATAGAATAACTAGAAGACATGTGAATATAATAGGAAAGACAGAAAACCAAAAAGAGTGGGGAGAATATGGAAAAATCCTAAAAAAAAACTACAAGGAGGCAACTTGAAAATTCTACAAAAAAGATAAGTGAACGAGAACCACAGGAGAACCCTTTGACCACACTGAAATAATTAACAGCGGAAAGGAGAACCAATAAGTGAACAAAAACAAATCATAATAAGATGGAAGCAGTACTTCGAACAACCTCTCAACATCCCATTAGATGCCACAGGTATTCAGGAAACCGACACAGATGCCGCCGAAGAACTAGAAAAAGACATACTGAAAGAAGAAATTGGACAGACCGTCAGATTAGCCCTATTGAACAAATCACCAGGGCAAGGTGAAATACCAAATGAACTAATTAAAGCAGCAAGAGAATATGGACAACATGGCTACATAGACTATTCAACCATGTTTGGATAGAACAGCAGAAACCACGAGACTGGGGAAACGCCATAATAATCCAAATTTGGAGAAACAAATGCAGTAAGAGACTGCACACAATACAGAGGCATTTCTTTTCTTTTTTTTGAGTCATACTGGGAAAATTTTTAGCAACATTTTTGAGAAAAGATTACGAACTAGTATAGAACCCCAGCTAAGCAAAATACAATTTGGATTTAGGAAGAACAAAGGATGCACAGATGCCATTTTCGTTCTCAGACAACTTATAGAAAAATCAATCAAATTTTAATTAAACACTATACTTAGCCTTTGAAAACCAAGAAAACACATTTGATAGAGTAGATAGAAACAAGTTGTGGGAAATCTTTAAACGATATGGAGTGAGTACACATCTAACAAACCTATGCAGAAGCTTATACAACAACAGTGAATGCATAGTGAAAACAACTGGAAGACATTAAAAACACTTCACCACAAGATCCGGAGTAACCTCAAAAAAATGGAAAACAATTGAAAAAACAAATGGACAACAAATTATACATATACATTGTATAACGTAACAAACATGATGCAATTCAATAAGATAATACCTAAAATTGGCATAAACATGATGAAATAATCAGTGCACAAGTTTTCATATAGTCCATGTTGAAATCAAGTGGCAGTAAAAATTATAATATGACGGATGAGGATACATAATAAAATATGGAATAGCATGTCACATGACATGCATGCATGCGTTCAACTCTCTTTTCATTTCTTTTACACACACTCACACACACTAACACTCTCATTGTCTCACTCTCTCTCACTCACTCACTCTCTCTCTCACCCACATTCACTCACTCTTACTCTCTAACACTCACGCTCTCTTACTGGCTCTTACACACACACACACACTCACTCACTCTATCACTCACCCTCTCTTACCCTCTAACACGCACACACACACACACACACACATACACATTCACCATCTCACTCAATCTCTCACTCGCTCACGCACTCTCACTCGCTCACTAACCTTCACGCCCACTCGCTCACTCTATCTCTCTCTCACTCACACTCACTCACTCACTCACTCACTCACTCACTCACTTGTTCACACAGACAAGCACACACACACTCACTCACTCACTCACACAGACAAGCACACACACACACACTCACTCACTTACTCTCTCACCCATGCTCTCTCTCACTTATTCTCTCACTCACTTACTCTCTCATTCACTTTCTCTCACGCTCTCTCTCCCTCACTTAATCACTCTCTCACTCCCCATTCACTCTCACTCACCCATTTACTCACTCTCTCTCTCACACGCTCACCCTCTCACTCACTCACTCTCTCTCACTCACTCACCCACTCAGACACACACACATACACACTAATTCTCTCTCTCACTCACTCACTCTTACTCACTTACTCGCTGACTCTTTAACTCACACTCACCCGCTCACTTTCTTACTCTCTCTCTCTCTCTCTCTCTCTTCTCTCTCTCTCTCTCTCTCTCACTCTCTCACTCACACATATAATAAATGCAGCACTCAACACATATACGTTAATGTGACCTGTTTTCGTGAATACGCTAAACAAGGTACCGTTTGCATACATGCGTCGATAACCGACTGAGTCAGTGGACAAATCCACAATGAGGACTACAACTGAAGTTGTCATGCGTGTTGTGTAGCTACTGTGGGCGTGCATAAATGCAACCAGCAGACGTATTACATGCCGCTAAATGTCTTGATCATCATTATTATAAAGTGCTCTGCCACTTGACGTAGATATTGATGTATCTCCACATATTTCGATCCTTGGAGTTTTGGATCAATGCGGTTGACGATGTTCCCCAGTTGCATCTACTCAGACCTGCCAGCATCTCAGTTCAAATTGTTTGCAACATTCGTCTCAGAAACCATAACTTCACTGCTCCCAAGCTCTTTTGAAATTTCCCGTTCACATTCCAGTATTCACCGCCAAACAGAAGAACAAGTTCTACATAATATTTTCTGCAATCTCAAAAATATATTTGAGCAGTTGTTGACTTCAATGGCATGGGTGAAACAACAGCCTGCTCAATATGAGAGACATTGGTGTCAAGCAGGGAATCAACAGACTTGACGGCTTTGCAATGGAAACAAGAAAACTGATAAACCAACTTCCAACAGATCAGCTGTTACATACGCGTACACATTTGTAGGAGGAGATCTGATTACCTATGGATGTGCCGGCGTGCAATTATGATAGTCCATTTGGATAATTTAATAATTGCGCTGTTGGATACACTGTTCGAGTTGTAGCTTCTGCTCTTGGGTCCCTCGGCAAGATAGACTATCTCGGATTCGTGAGGCATGGGACATAAAAATATGAGATCAAAATGTTTTAGAAGATCGTGTTAGCACGGTAAACGCCCCGACGTGGCTCGCAGACCTATTCTGTTTCTATAAACATTTATTACTGAAATGACAAAAAACTGACTGGCACCTTGAGGTCTTGATAGACGATATTTTGTGAAATGGAGTTATACCTCTCGATAGCTTAAAGCCTGGGCTGAATTTAGAAACCATGTGTTGCCCATGCAGCATGATACCTTTCTCGGCCTGCCTAGTTTACTCCAGAGAAAATGTACCATCAATACGTCTGGAAAAAGACAAGATGCAGTGGTTCCCGAATAGCAAAGCAATGCTCTTACTGTCAGCCTGTTGGAGCTTCCATCCTAGACCAGCTACTCCCAAGGATTAGGCAGGGCCTGGTTTGCCCTAAATTGATATTTAGTCTTTAGGATGCATTTCCTCGCACCAGGTGAATGCTTGTACCCTCCCAATTTGCGCTCCTCCCCTGATGCCGTTGGCACAATGTGGTGTGTCGAGTTTGGTCAGCGACTCCCAACATTCGGCGCTAACAGAAAGCAGACCGTGCCATCTAGTATTTATTATCCAGTAGCTCAGTCATATCTGACTAAAACCTGGCTTTAGTCTGAGAACTATATTTTTGCTATTTCATTTTTTTTTATTTGACTAAAACAAGCTTTACTGTTAGCGGCTGGCGTATGCTCGTCGGGTGTTGATCCTGTTTTGCAGTGTGTCCGTTCATGCACCGACACAGTCTTCTCTAATGTTGTTTTAAAAGAATGTCATTGATTGTCCTCATGGTAGGTGAAATGTCTTGCCAGTTTGCATAATTTACGCTGCTTACTTCACTAGCACATCATCGGTTTAATTTAATTTGATTTGCATTCATTGAGTTTGTCGTCCGATGCTCAATCGAATATCGAGCATTAAACACTGAGTTGAAGTCTGTGGACAATTAAAAACATTCAATGTGTAGAGGATACACTAAACACGGAGCTGAAATCTGTGGACAATTACATACATTCAATTTTAGATGATTCATTAAACACGGAGCTAAAATCTGTGGACAATTAAAAACATTCAATGTGTAGAGGATACACTAAACACGGAGCTGAAATCTGTGGACAATTACATACATTCAATGTGTAGATGATTCATTAAACACGGAGCTGAAATCTGGGGCAATTACAAACATTCAATGTGTAGAGGATACACTAAACACGGAGCTAAAATCTGTGGACAATTAAAAACATTCAATGTGTAGGGATAATTAAACACGGAGCTGAAATCTGTGGACAATTACAAACATTCAATGTGTAGAGGATACTTTAAAACACGGAGCTGAAATCTGTGGACAATTACAAACATTCAATGTGTAGAGGATACATTAAACACGGAGCTGAAGTCTGTGGACAATTACAAACATTCAATGTGTAGATGATACTTTAAAAACACGGAGCTAAAGTATGTGGACAATTACATACATTCAATGTGTAGATGATACATTAAACACGGAGCTAAAGTATGTGGACAATTACATACATTCAATGTGTAGATGATACATTAAACACGGAGCTAAAGTATGTGGACAATTACATACATTCAATGTGTAGATGATACATTAAACACGGAGCTAAGGTATGTGGAAAATTTACATACATTCAATGTGTAGATGATACATTAAACACGGGCTAAAGTATGTGGACAATTACATACATTCAATGTGTAATGATACATTAAACACGGAGCTAAAGTATGTGGACAATTACAAACATTCAATGTGTAGATGATACACTAAACACGGAGCTGAAGTCTGTGGACAATTACATACATTCAATGTGTAGATGATACACTAAACACGGAGCTAAAGTATGTGGACAATTACATACATTCAATGTGTAGATGATACACTAAACACGGAGCTGAAGTCTGTGGACAATTAAAAACATTCAATGTGTAGATGATTCATTAAACACGGAGCTGAAGTATGTGGACAATTACAAACATTCAATGTGTAGAGGATACACTAAACACGGAGCTGAAGTCTGTGGACAATTACAAACATTCAATGTGTAGAGGATACACTAAACACGGAGCTGAAGTCTGTGGACAATTACATACATTCAATGTGTAGATGATACATTAAACACGGAGCTAAAGTATGTGGACAATACATACATTCAATGTGTAGATGATTCATTAAACACGGAGCTGAAGTCTGTGGACAATTACATACATTCAATGTGTAGAGGATACACTAAACACGGAGCTGAAGTATGTGGACAATTACAAACATTCAATGTGTAGAGGATACACTAAACACGGAGCTGAAGTCTGTGGACAATTACAAACATTCAATGTGTAGATGATTCATTAAACACGGAGCTAAAGTATGTGGCCAATTACATACATTCAATGTGTAGATGATACATTAAACACGGAGCTAAAGTATGTGGACAATTACATACATTCAATGTGTAGATGATACACTAAACACGGAGCTGAAGTCTGTGGACAATTACATACATTCAATGTGTAGATGATACATTAAACACGGGTGATAATCTGTGGACAATCACATACATTCAATGTGTAGAGGTTACACTACCATGCTGGGCCTACTCCAAGCCAGTCAATATGTCCTATGCTAAATCAAGACCTGTTAACTTCCTAATATGCCTTTTGGCAGATGTGGTATTCCAGAACCGGTATGCACTAAGGCATACCTCATAGGTTTCTGTGCTTCGGAAAGAAGAGACTTCCGGTAACCAGCATGGCGGTTAGGCATTGAACCGCTACGGCCTCTGGAGTATTTATCTTTGTGGCTGCGGTTTTCTTTTCCCATTTTCCTCATGCTGGACTGGTAGTATATGGTTCCATCGCCCTGCTACTGAGTGAGTGCGTGGCGCGAATCTGTGAGCTGTGATATTCACATGGAATGCTTTTACATGTCCGTTTTTGTTTGCACAGTAACCTGCATGTTGGGAAACAATGGCTATCGGCTGTTGCTGAATTGACTGGTTTGCCTTTCGGTTCACGGGTGCTTTTTTCAGGAGACTCCTGGGAGTCGGCGCTGGAGCTGCGGAGTTCGTGCTTTATGCGACGTTTTCGGCGGGTCGCCTGCGGATAGAGACAGAGCCATGTGCGAAAACTCGTGTTTTTACATATAGGATTTCAAAACAATGTTTTCCCGTAGTGAATTTGAATAACGAAGACACAAACAATAGATTGCACGATTTATTGCCAGGCATATTTCGCTGCATCTCGTCAGGTACATACTGCAGAAATCACACAACTTACGTGAATTAACTAGATAAATCCTTCAAGTTGAAATATACACATATTCGCACAGCAATGTCACTTATCTACCACGGTAATTTTGCGGTGGACAGAGACACTGCATTTCGCGTGTTTTTTAACACACAAAATACTCGCTTGTTAAAATTTGCAGAAGCAATTATGATCTATCAACGCAAGCCAGAATTATGTAGGATTTCTTCAAAAACAGGTTCTTAAATTTTGTGGTTCACACGTTAGAACCGCTTTCTGTGGGAAAGTGTTACTTGGAGCTTCACAATTAAGTAATTCAACAAAGTATTCTTTCCATGTTTTACACATTTTCTCATTGGTATTTATCATATTCCCATTTTTGTCTTTTAAACCATATGTGTTGTGTAGGTGCCTTCGTTTCATTGACTTCAGTTCTTTAAAAACTTTCTGGATTCGTTTTTCTGGTGATTAGTTTCCATATCATTGATTATATTGCTCATATATTCTCACTTCTGCTGTCGAACTATTTTTGTAGCCTCTTTACATTCAGTTCTATATTGCTGTTCATTTTGGATGTTGTTGATGTCATTTAACCACAACTGTCTGGCATTCTTTTCCTAATGACTGCTTCATCACATTTGTGATTGAACCATCTGTTCTTTCTATGCGTGGTTAACACACCGAGACATTCTTCTACGGCAATTTTAATTGTATTCTTGATGTTCAATCAAGTTTGGTCAACGCTTTCTTCCAACGGGTTTTATAGAATTTCAAGTTTACATTTTATTTCATCTGAAAATTTTCTTTTTGACTGTACTTTCTTGTAGTTTTTCTCTATTATATGTTGGGTGCAACCTTTGCAGTTTAGCATAGAAAGCTATCTTGAGTTTTATTTTAAATTTTGCTCCAGCGACGAAGTGGTCACTGTGGCACTCAGCTCCTCTATATCTTCTAACTTGTATGTTTGATGTTTTTTTCTTGTTAATTAAAATGTGATCTATTTGATTATAGATTCTCTTGTCACATGATTTCCAAGTTTGTTTATGTATACCTTGCTTAGCAGTCTGGTACTGCTGTTCTGCAGTCTTTTGGCTTCTGCTAGGTTGATGACTCTCCATTAATTGTCATTTGAAGTTGTATGTAGGCTTTCCATCCCGGGAAACTTTTTTATGAGTTTGCTCGTACCTATTTTTGCATTGAAGTCTCCCACACAATCAGCATGTCCTGTTTGGTGGTTCTTCTATGACATTTTCCAGATCATTATAAAAGTCTTTTTTCATATTATCTTCTTTCTCTTCAGTAGGTGTATGTACATTAATCATCGTTATATTTTTCCATTTACCTTTTATTCGTAATTTACTAATCCTGTTGTTAACAGCTTTAAAGTTTAGAACGTTCCCCCATAACTCTTTTTGATGACAAATCATGTTCCTAATTCAAGTTTATTATTTTTTTCTTCCATATTTACACTCTAAAGTACTCTCTCCTGGCCACCTTATTTCTTGAATTGCTGTGATATCCATTTAATATTCAATCAGCTCCCGGGTTAGTTCTTCGGCCGCTCCGCTCGATATAGTGTCCGTACATTCCATGTTCCAAATCTCAAAGGTTTTTAACTTTCCCAAGGTTGTTGTCCAAATAGGTCAGTCCGAATTCGAGGCTTATTATCTGTTTCGTAACAAAATAGTTTTTACAAAGGTGGGTATGTTAACCCCATGCTTAAACCCCCCAATCTGGAGGACCAGGGTGTTTTCTTTGTCTGTTCTCTACCTTTGACATGTCCGGCTTGGGAGGCCCTTCTAGTAGCTACGCTCCCGCCGGCATAGCTCTCAGAGTCATTGAGAAACTCAAGCTATATATATATATATATATAGCTTGAGTTTCTCAATGACTCTGAGAGCTATGCCGGCGGTAGCGTAGCTACTAAAAGGGGCCTCCCAAGCCGGACATGTAAAAGGGTAGAGAACAGAAAAAGAGAAACACCCTGGTCCTCCAGTTTGGGGGGTTGAAGCATGGGGTTAACATACCCACCTTTGTAAAAACTATTTTGTTACGAAACAGATAAATAAGCCTCGAATTCGGACTGACCTATTTGGACAACAACCTTGGAACGTTAAAGCGCTTTTGAGATTTGGAACATGGAATGTACGGACACTATATCGAGCTGGAGCGGCCGAAGAACTAACCCGGGAGCTGATTGAAATTAAATGGATATCACAGCAATTCAAGAAATAAGGTGGCCAGGAGAGAGTACTTTAGAGTGTAAATATGGAAAAAAAAAAATAATAAACTTGAATTAGGAACATGATTTGTCATCAAAAAGAGTTATGGGGGAACGTTCTAAACTTTAAAGCTGTTAACAACAGGATTAGTAAATACGAATAAAAGGTAAATGGAAAAATATAACGATGATTAATGTACATACACCTACTGAAGAGAAAAAAGATAATATGAAAGAAGACTTTTATAATGATCTGGAAGATGTCATAGAAAAAACCACCAAACAGGACATGCTGATTGTGCTGGGAGACTTCAATGCAAAAATAGGTACAGAGCAAACTCATAAAAAAGTTTCCGGTATGGAAAGCCTACATACAACTTCAAATGACAATTAATGGAGAGTCATCAACCTAGCAGAAGCCAAAAGACTGCAGAACAGCAGTACCAGACTGCTAAGCAAGGATATACATAAACAAATTTGGGAAAATCATGTGACAAGAGAATCTATAATCAAATAGATCACATTTTAATTAACAAGAAAAATACATCAAACATACAAGTTAGAAGATATAGAGGAGCTGAGTGCCACAGTGACCACTTCGTCGCTGGAGCAAAATTTAAAATAAAACTCAAGATAGCTTTCTATGCTAAACTGCAAAGGTTGCACCCAACATAAAAAGAAAAAAAACTACAAGAAAGTACAGTAAAAAAGAAATTTGCAGATGAAATAAAATGAAAACTTGAAATTCTATAAAACCCGTTGGAAGAAAGCGTTGACCAAACTTGATTGAACATCAAGAATACAATTAAAATTGCCGTAGAAGAATGTCTCGGTGTGTTAACCACGCATAGAAAGAACAGATGGTTCAATCACAAATGTGATGAAGCAGTCATTGGGAAAAAAGAATGCCAGACAGTTGTGGTTAAATGACATCAACAACATCCAAAATGAACAGCAATATAAAAACTGAATGTAAAGAGGCTACAAAAATAGTTCGACAGCAGAAGTGAGAATATATGAGCAATATAATCAATGATATGGAAACTAATCACCAAAAAAAACGAATCCAGAAATTTTTTTAAAGAACTGAAGTCAATGAAACGAAGGCACCTACACAACACATATGGTTTAAAAGAAAAAAATGGGAATATGATAAATACCAATGAGAAAATGTGTAAATCATGGAAAGAATACTTTTTTGAATTACTTAATTGTGAAGCTCCAAGTAACATTTTCCCCACAGAAAGCGGTTCTAACGTGTGAACCACAAATTGAAGAACCTTTTTTTGAAGAAATCCTACATAATTCTGGCTTGCGTTGATAGATCATAATTGCTTCTGCAAATTTTAACAAGCGAGTATTTTGTGTGTTAAACAACACGCGAAATGCAGTGTCTCTGTCCACCGCAAAATTACCGTGGTAGATAAGTGACATTGCTGTGCGAATATGTGTATATTTCAACTTGAAGGATTATCTAGTTAATTCACGTAAGTTGTGTGATTTCTGCAGTATGTACCTGACGAGATGCAGCGAAATATGCCTGGCAATAAATCGTGCAATCTATTGTTTGTGTCTTCGTTATTCAAATTCACTAGGGGGGAAAACATTTTTTTGAAATCCTATATGTAAAAACACGAGTTTTCGCACATGGCTCTGTCTCTATCCGCAGGCGACCCGCCGAAAACGTCGCATAAAGCACGAACTCCGCAGCTCCAGCGCCGACTCCCAGGAGTCTCCTGAAAAATGCACCCGTGAACCGAAAAGGCAAACCAGTCAATTCAGCAACAGCCGATAGCCATTGTTCCGAACATGCAGGTTACTGTGCAAAAAAAAGCGGACATGAAAAAGCATTCCATGTGAATATCACAGCTCACAGATTCGCCCCACGCACTCACTCAGTAGCAGGGCGATGGAACCATATACTACCAGTCCAGCATGAGGAAAATGGAAATGAAAACCGCAGCCACAAAGATAAATACTCCAGAGGCCGTAGCGGTTCAATGCCTAACCGCCATGCTGGTTACCGGAAGTCTCTTCTTTCCGAAGCACAGAAACCTATGAGGTATGCCTTAGTGCATACCGGTTCTGGAATACCACATCTGCCAAAAGGCATATTAGGAAGTTAACAGGTCTTGATTTAGCATAGGACATATTGACTGGCTTGGAGTAGGCCCAGCATGGTAGTGTAACCTCTACACATTGAATGTATGTGATTGTCCACAGATTATAAACTCCGTTTTTAATGTATCATCTACACATTGAATGTATGTAATTGTCCACAGACTTCAGCTCCGTGTTTAGGTATCATCTACACATTGAATGTATGTAATTGTCCACATACTTTAGCTCCGTGTTTAATGTATCATCTACACATTGAATGTATGTAATTGGCCACATACTTTAGCTCCGTGTTTAATGAATCATCTACACATTGAATTTTTGTAATTGTCCACAGACTTCAGCTCCGTGTTTAGTGTACCCTCTACACATTGAATGTTTGTAATTGTCCACATACTTCAGCTCCGTGTTTAGTGTATCCTCTACACATTGAATGTATGTAATTGTCCACAGACTTCAGCTCCGTGTTTAATGAATCATCTACACATTGAATGTATGAAATTGTCCACATACTTTAGCTCCGTGTTTAATGTATCATTACACATTGAATGTATGTAATTGTCCACAGACTTCAGCTCCGTGTTTAGTGTATCCTCTACACATTGAATGTTTGTAATTGTCCACAGACTTCAGCTCCGTGTTTAGTGTATCCTCTACACATTGAATGTTTGTAATTGTCCACATACTTCAGCTCCGTGTTTAATGAATCATCTACACATTGAATGTTTGTAATTGTCCACAGACTTCAGCCCCGTGTTTAATGTATCATCTACACATTGAATGTATGTAATTGTCCACATACTTTAGCTCCGTGTTTAGTGTATCATCTACACATTGAATGTATGTAATTGTCCACAGACTTCAGCTCCGTGTTTAGTGTATCATCTACACATTGAATTTTTGTAATTGTCCACATACTTTAGCTCCGTGTTTAATGTATCATCTACACATTGAATGTATGTAATTGTCCACATACTTTAGCTCCGTGTTTAATGTATCATCTACACATTGAATGTATGTAATTGTCCACATACCTTAGCTCCGTGTTTAATGTATCATCTACACATTGAATGTATGTAATTGTCCACATACTTTAGCTCCGTTTTTAATGTATCATCTACACATTGAATGTATGTAATTGTCCACATACTTTAGCTCCGTGTTTAATGTATCATCTACACATTGAATGTTTTAATTGTCCACATACTTTAGCTCCGTGTTTAATGTATCATCTACACATTGAATGTTTGTAATTGTCCACAGACTTCAGCTCCGTGTTTAATGTATCCTTACACATTGAATGTTTGTAATTGTCCACAGATTTCAGCTCCGTGTTTAATGTATCCTCTACACATTGAATGTTTGTAATTGTCCACAGATTTCAGCTCCGTGTTTAATTACCCTCTACACATTGAATTTTTGTAATTGTCCACAGATTTCAGCTCCGTGTTTAGTGTATCCTCTACACATTGAATTTTTGTAATTGTCCACAGATTTCAGCTCCGTGTTTAATGAATCTTTACACATTGAATGTATGTAATTGTCCACAGATTTCAGCTCCGTGTTTAGTGTATCCTCTACACATTGAATGTTTGTAATTGTCCACAGTTTTCAGCTCCGTGTTTAATGAATCATCTAACATTGAATGTATGTAATTGTCCACAGTTTTCAGCTCCGTGTTTAGTGTATCCTCTACACATTGAATGTTTGAAATTGTCCACAGACTTCAACTCAGTGTTTAATGCTCGATATTCGTTTGAGCATCGGACGACAAACTCAATGAATGCAAATCAAATTAAATTAAACCGATGATGTGCTAGTGAAGTAAGCAGCGTAAATTATGCAAACTGGCAAGACATTTCACCTACCATGAGGACAATCAATGACATTTTTTTAAAAAACAACATTAGAGAAGACTGTGTCGGTGCATGAACGGACACACTGCAAAACAGGATCAACACCCGACGAGCATACGCCAGCCGCTAACAGTAAAGCTTGTTTTAGTCAAATAAAATAAAAATGAAATAGCAAAAATATAGTTCTCAGACTAAAGCCAGGTTTTAGTCAGATATGACTGAGCTACTGGATAATAAATACTAGATGGCACGGTCTGCTTTCTGTTAGCGCCGAATGTTGGGAGTCGCTGACCAAACTCGACACCCACATTGTGCCAACGGCATCAGGGGAGGAGCGCAAATTGGGAGGGTACAAGCATTCACCTGGTGCGAGGAAATGCATCCTAAAGACTAAATATCAATTTAGGGCAAACCAGGCCCTGCCTAATCCTTGGCAGTAGCTGGTCTAGGATGGAAGCTCCAACAGGCTGACAGTAAGAGCATTGCTTTGCTATTCGGCAACCACTGCATCTTGTCTTTTTCCAGACGTATTGATGGTACTTTTTCTCTGGAGTAAACTAGGCAGGCCGAGAAAGGTATCATGCTGCATGGGCAACACATGGTTTCTAAATTCAGCCCAGGCTTTAAGCTATCGAGAGGTATAACTCCATTTCACAAAATATCGTCTATCAAGCCCTCAAGGTGCCAGTCATTTTTTAGTCATTTCAGTAATAAATGTTTATAGAAACAGAATAGGTCTGCGAGCCACGTCGGGGCTTTTACCGTGCTAACACGATCTTCTAAAACATTTTGATCTCATATTTTTATGTCCCATGCCTCACGAATCCGAGATAGTCTATCTTGCCGAGGTACCCAAGAGCAGAAGCTACAACTCGAACAGTGTATCCAACAGCGCAATTATTAAATTATCCAAATGGACTATCATAATTGCACGCCGGCACATCCATAGGTAATCAGATCTCCTCCTACAAATGTGTACGCGTATGTAACAGCTGATCTGTTGGAATTTGGGTTTTATCATTTTTCTTGTTTCCATTGCAAAGCCGTCAAGTCTGTTGATTCCCTGCTTGACACCAATGTCTCTCATATTGAGCACGGCTGTTGTTTCACCCATGCCATTGAAGTCAACAACTGCTCAAATATATTTATGAGATTGCAGAAAATATTATGTAGAACTTGTTCTTCTGTTTGGCGGTGAATACTGGAATGTGAACGGGAAATTTCAAAAGAGCTTGGGAGCAGTGAAGTTATGGTTTCTGAGACGAATGTTGCAAACAATTTGAACTGAGATGCTGGCAGGTCTGAGTAGATGCAACTGGGGAACATCGTCAACCGCATTGATCCAAAACTCCAAGGATCGAAATATGTGGAGATACATCAATATCTACGTCAAGTGGCAGAGCACTTGATAATAATGATGATCAAGACATTTAGCGGCATGTAATACGTCTGCTGGTTGCATTTATGCACGCCCACAGTAGCTACACAACACGCATGACAACTTCAGTTGTAGTCCTCATTGTGGATTTGTCCACTGACTCAGTCGGTTATCGACGCATGTATGCAAACGGTACCTTGTTTAGCGTATTCACGAAAACAGGTCACATTAACGTATATGTGTTGAGTGCTGCATTTATTATATGTGTGAGTGAGAGAGTGAGAGAGAGAGAGAGAGAGAGAGAGAGAGAGAGAGAGAGAGAGGGGGGTAAGAAAGTGAGCGGGTGAGTGTGAGTTAAAGAGTCAGCGAGTAAGTGAGTAAGAGTGAGTGAGTGAGAGAGAGAATTAGTGTGTATGTGTGTGTGTCTGAGTGGGTGAGTGAGTGAGAGAGAGAGTGAGTGAGTGAGAGGGTGAGCGTGTGAGAGAGAGAGTGAGTAAATGGGTGAGTGAGAGTGAATGGGGAGTGAGAGAGTGATTAAGTGAGGGAGAGAGAGCGTGAGAGAAAGTGAATGAGAGAGTAAGTGAGTGAGAGAATAAGTGAGAGAGAGAGCATGGGTGAGAGAGTAAGTGAGTGAGTGTGTGTGTGTGTGCTTGTCTGTGTGAGTGAGTGAGTGAGTGTGTGTGTGCTTGTCTGTGTGAACAAGTGAGTGAGTGAGTGAGTGAGTGAGTGAGTGAGTGTGAGTGAGAGAGAGATAGAGTGAGCGAGTGGGCGTGAAGGTTAGTGAGCGAGTGAGAGTGCGTGAGCGAGTGAAAATTGAGTGAGATGGTGAATGTGTATGTGTGTGTGTGTGTGTGTGTGCGTGTTAGGGGGTAAGAGAGGGTGAGTGATAGAGTGAGTGAGTGTGTGTGTGTGTGTAAGAGCCAGTAAGAGAGCGTGAGTGTTAGAGAGTAAGAGTGAGTGAATGTGGGTGAGAGAGAGAGTGAGTGAGTGAGAGAGAGTGAGACAATGAGAGTGTTAGTGTGTGTGAGTGTGTGTAAAAGAAATGAAAAGAGAGTTGAACGCATGCATGCATGTCATGTGACATGCTATTCCATATTTTATTATGTATCCTCACCCGTCATATTATAATTTTTACTGCCACTTGTTTTCAACATGGACTATATGAAAACTTGTGCACTGATTATTTCATCATGTTTATGCCAATTTTAGGTATTATCTTATTGAATTGCATCACTGTTTGTTACTTTATACAATGTATATGTATAATTTGTTGTCCATTTGTTTTTTCAATTGTTTTCCATTTTGTGAGGTTACTCCGGATCTTGTGGTGAAGTGTTTGAATGTCTTCCAGTTGTTTTCACTATGCATTCACTGTTGTTGTATAAGCTTCTGCATAGGTTTGTTAGATGTGTACTCACTCCATATCGTTTAAAGATTTCCCACAACTTGTTTCTATCTACTCTATCAAATGTGTTTTCTTGGTTTACAAAGGCTAAGTATAGTGTTTAATTAAATTCGATTGATTTTTCTATAAGTTGTCTGAGAACGAAAATGGCATCTGTGCATCCTTTGTTCTTCCTAAATCCAAATTGTATTTTGCTTAGCTGGGGTTCTATACTAGTTCGTAATCTTTTCTCAAAAATGTTGCTAAATATTTTCCCAGTATGACTCAAAAAAAAGAAAAGAAATGCCTCTGTATTGTGTGCAGTCTCTTACTGCATTTGTTTCTCCAAATTTGGATTATTATGGCGTTTCCCCAGTCTCGTGGTTTCTGCTGTTCTATCCAAACATGGTTGAATAGTCTATGTAGCCATGTTGTCCATATTCTCTTGCTGCTTTAATTAGTTCATTTGGTATTTCACCTTGCCCTGGTGATTTGTTCAATAGGGCTAATCTGACGGTCTGTCCAATTTCTTCTTTCAGTATGTCTTTTTCTAGTTCTTCGGCGGCATCTGTGTCGGTTTCCTGAATACCTGTGGCATCTAATGGGATGTTGAGAGGTTGTTCGAAGTACTGCTTCCATCTTATTATGATTTGTTTTTGTTCACTTATTGGTTCTCCTTTCCGCTGTTAATTATTTCAGTGTGGTCAAAGGGTTCTCCTGTGGTTCTCGTTCACTTATCTTTTTTGTAGAATTTTCAAGTTGCCTCCTTGTAGTTTTTATTTAGGATTTTTCCATATTCTCCCCACTCTTTTTGGTTTTCTGTCTTTCCTATTATATTCACATGTCTTCTAGTTATTCTATATTCTATGAAATCACATTTCTCTTTGCTGTTCAACCACTTTTTATATGTTTCCTTTTTGTCTTTTACAGCTTTCTTTACCTCTGCGTTCCACCAACTTGTTATTTTGTTTATCCATGTTTCGCGTTTTTCCTGGTTCCACGTGTAATTTTTGCAGTATTTAAAATGTTTGACATGAATATCTGCCATTCTTCTTCCACTGTTTTTCTTTCTATAGGTAATTTTACAAAGATTTCAAATAGTTCTTTCTCATAATTTTTTCCCACTTCCTCGTCTTTGATGTTTTTTTAAAGTTTACTGATTCGCATGGCTTGTAATTTCCTGGTCTTTGATTTCTTCTTCAGTTGGTTCTTATTGTGGCAACAACTGCTTTGTGGTCTGTGTTTACGCTTAAGTTGAGCCCTTGTATCTAATGTATTCCATTGTCTGTTATTTCTTGTTAGTATAAAATAAATTTGGCTTTTGGTATCTAGATCGTTCCATTTATACCAGGGGTATTTGTGTGAGTCTTTGTATTTATAGAATGTGTTTGTTATATAGAGGTCGTGTTGGCTCTATCAGTCTGCTTCCCTTATAATTTATTTCATTATGTTCGTCTCCAAATGCCCCAAGATGTTTTCTATCCCCACTCTGTTATGTCCCAGTCTTGCATTGAAGTCTCCCATAACTATTATGTAGTCCTGCTTTTCTATTTCATTTAGCACGTCGTGGATGTCTTTGCAGAACTCATCGCATCCTTGCTCATTTTTGTTTGTATTACATGTTGCTTATATTTGTAAATATGTTGTAATTATATGTTCTTTATTCTCACCATCTGGATTTTTTTTTCTGATATATATATATATTATTTCTAGTATTCCTCTTGCTAGCCGTGGTTCAATGACTATTCCTGTACGGTGTCTTGCTCTTTCTTGCTGTTCCACTCCAGAGTAGACAAACGTGTAATTGTGGTTTATAAAAAAAGTCGCTTAAATGTCGACAGGGTCGACTTCATTGCACCGGGTTTTATCCCATATGACTCGGTCTCTTTCCGTAGCGCGGAAAGCGTCGCACAAAGCACGAACTCCGTAGCTCTAGCGACGACCCACAGGAGTCTCCGAAAAATTTAACTCCTGAACCGAAGGTTCACGCGGCCCGGAATCGAACCCACAACCTTCGGAGCCAGAGTTAAACGGCTTGACCACTTCGCCACAAAGACTCCAATTGTGGTGGTTTATCTCCTCGCATAATTCCCCCTTTGTTCTGGTGTCCGCTATGCCCCAAAAAACAAAAAAAAATTTTCGGGGAAAGAACTCCCCTTGGGTTTTGTGGGCAGGGGCTCCCCGGGGATTTTTTTCGGGCTTTGGGGTTCGGAAAGGGGGTTTCCGGCGGCTCGGAAAGGGGCCGAGTCTAGGGAAAAACCGGTCAATGAAGTCGACCCTGTCGACATTTAAGCGACTTTTTTTAAAAACCCACAATTACACGTTTGTCTACTCTGGAGTGGAACAGCAAGAAAGAGCAAGACACCGTACAGGAATAGTCATTGAACCACGGCTAGCAAGAGGAATACTAGAAATAATATATATATATATCAAAAAAAAAAATCCAGATGGTGAGAATAAAGAACATATAATTACAACATATTTACAAATATAAGCAACATGTAATACAAAAAAAAATGAGCAAGGATGCGATGAGTTCTGCAAAGACATCCACGACGTGCTAAATGAAATAGAAAAGCAGGACTACATAATAGTTATGGGAGACTTCAATGCAAGACTGGGACATAACAGAGTGGGGATAGAAAACATCTTGGGGCATTTGGAGACGAACATAATGAAATAAATTATAAGGGAAGCAGACTGATAGAGCCAACACGACCTCTATATAACAAACACATTCTATAAATACAAAGACTCACACAAATCCCCCTGGTATAAATGGAACGATCTAGATACCAAAAGCCAAATTTATTTTATACTAACAAGAAATAACAGACAATGGAATACATTAGATAAAAGGGGCCCAACTTAAGCGTAAACACAGACCACAAAGCAGTTGTTGCCACAATAAGAACCAACTGAAGAAGAAATCAAAGACCAGGAAATTACAAGCCATGCGAATCAGTAAACTTTAAAAAAACATCAAAGACGAGGCAGGGGGAAAAAAATTATGAGAAAGAACTATTTGAAATCTTTGTAAAATTACCTATAGAAAGACAAACAGTGGAAGAAGAATGGCAGATATTCATGTCAAACATTTTAAATACTGCAAAAATTACACGTGGAACCAGGAAAAACGCGAAACATGGATAAACAAAATAACAATTTGGGTGGAACGCAGAGGTAAAGAAAGCTGTAAAAGACAAAAAGGAAACATATAAAAAGTGGTTGAACAGCAAAGAGAAATGTGATTTCATAGAATATAGAATAACTAGAAGACATGTGAATATAATAGGAAAGACAGAAAACCAAAAAGAGGGGGGAGAATAGGGAAAAAATCCTAAATAAAACTACAAGGAGGCAACTTGAAAATTCTACAAAAAAGATAAGTGAACGAGAACCACAGGAGAACCCTTTGACCACACTGAAATAATTAACAGCGGAAAGGAGAACCAATAAGTGAACAAAAACAAATCATAATAAGATGGAAGCAGTACTTCGAAAACCTCTCAACATCCCATTAGATGCCACAGGTATTCAGGAAACCGACACAGATGCCGCCGAAGAACTAGAAAAAGACATACTGAAAGAAGAAATTGGACAGACCGTCAGATTAGCCCTATTGAACAAATCACCAGGGCAAGGTGAAATCCCAAAATGAACAAATTTAAAAGCAGCAAGAGAATATGGACAACATGGCTACATAGACTATTCAACCATGTTTGGATAGAACAGCAGAAACCACGAGACTGGGGAAACGCCATAATAATCCAAATTTGGAGAAACAAATGCAGTAAGAGACTGCACACAATACAGAGGCATTTTTTTTCTTTTTTTTGAGTCATACGGGGAAAATATTTAGCAACATTTTTGAGAAAAGATTACGAACTAGTATAGAACCCCAGCTAAGCAAAATACAATTTGGATTTAGGAAGAACAAAGGATGCACAGATGCCATTTTCGTTCTCAGACAACTTATAGAAAAATCAATCAAATTTTAATTAAACACTATACTTAGCCTTTGTAAACCAAGAAAACACATTTGATAGAGTAGATAGAAACAAGTTGTGGGAAATCTTTAAACGATATGGAGTGAGTACACATCTAACAAACCTATGCAGAAGCTTATACAACAACAGTGAATGCATAGTGAAAACAACTGGAAGACATTAAAAACACTTCACCACAAGATCCGGAGTAACCTCACAAAATGGAAAACAATTGAAAAAACAAATGGACCAAATTATACATATACATTGTAAAACGTAACAAACAGTGATGCAATTCAATAAGATAATACCTAAAATTGGCATAAACATGATGAAATAATCAGTGCACAAGTTTTCATATAGTCCATGTTAAAATCAAGTGGCAGTAAAAATTATAATATGAGGGATGAGGATACATAATAAAATATGGAATAGCATGTCACATGACATGCATGCATGCGTTCAACTCTCTTTTCATTTCTTTTACACACACTCACACACACTAACACTCTCATTGTCTCACTCTCTCTCACTCACTCACTCTCTCTCTCACCCACATTCACTCACTCTTACTCTCTAACACTCACGCTCTCTTACTGGCTCTTACACACACACACACACTCACTCACTCTATCACTCACCCTCTCTTCCCCTCTAACACGCACACACACACACACACACACATACACATTCACCATCTCACTCAATCCCCACTCGCTCACGCACTCTCACTCGCTCACTAACCTTCACGCCCACTCGCTCACTCTATCTCTCTCTCACTCACACTCACTCACTCACTCACTCACTCACTCACTCACTTGTTCACACAGACAAGCACACACACACTCACTCACTCACTCACACAGACAAGCACACACACACACACTCACTCACTTACTCTCTCACCCATGCTCTCTCTCACTTATTCTCTCACTCACTTACTCTCTCATTCACTTTCTCTCACGCTCTCTCTCCCTCACTTAATCACTCTCTCACTCCCCATTCACTCTCACTCACCCATTTACTCACTCTCTCTCTCACACGCTCACCCTCTCACTCACTCACTCTCTCTCTCACTCACTCTCCCACTCAGACACACACACACATACACACTAATTCTCTCTCTCACTCACTCACTCTTACTCACTTACTCGCTGACTCTTTAACTCACACTCACCCGCTCACTTTCTTACTCTCTCTCTCTCTCTCTCTCTCTCTCTCTCTCTCTCTCTCTCCCCCCACTCTCTCACTCACACATATAATAAATGCAGCACTCAACACATATACGTTAATGTGACCTGTTTTCGTGAATACGCTAAACAAGGTACCGTTTGCATACATGCGTCGATAACCGACTGAGTCAGTGGACAAATCCACAATGAGGACTACAACTGAAGTTGTCATGCGTGTTGTGTAGCTACTGTGGGCGTGCATAAATGCAACCAGCAGACGTATTACATGCCGCTAAATGTCTTGATCATCATTATTATCAAGTGCTCTGCCACTTGACGTAGATATTGATGTATCTCCACATATTTCGATCCTTGGAGTTTTGGATCAATGCGGTTGACGATGTTCCCCAGTTGCATCTACTCAGACCTGCCAGCATCTCAGTTCAAATTGTTTGCAACATTCGTCTCAGAAACCATAACTTCACTGCTCCCAAGCTCTTTTGAAATTTCCCGTTCACATTCCAGTATTCACCGCCAAACAGAAGAACAAGTTCTACATAATATTTTCTGCAATCTCATAAATATATTTGAGCAGTTGTTGACTTCAATGGCATGGGTGAAACAACAGCCGTGCTCAATATGAGAGACATTGGTGTCAAGCAGGGAATCAACAGACTTGACGGCTTTGCAATGGAAACAAAAAAACTGAAAAACCAACTTCCAACAGATCAGCTGTTACATACGCGTACACATTTGTAGGAGGAGATCTGATTACCTATGGATGTGCCGGCGTGCAATTATGATAGTCCATTTGGATAATTTAATAATTGCGCTGTTGGATACACTGTTCGAGTTGTAGCTTCTGCTCTTGGGTACCTCGGCAAGATAGACTATCTCGGATTCGTGAGGCATGGGACATAAAAATATGAGATCAAAATGTTTTAGAAGATCGTGTTAGCACGGAAAACGCCCCGACGTGGCTCGCAGACCTATTCTGTTTCTATAAACATTTATTACTGAAATGACAAAAAACTGACTGGCACCTTGGGGTCTTGATAGACGATATTTTGTGAAATGGAGTTATACCTCTCGATAGCTTAAAGCCTGGGCTGAATTTAGAAACCATGTGTTGCCCATGCAGCATGATACCTTTCTCGGCCTGCCTAGTTTACTCCAGAAAAAATGTACCATCAATACGTCTGGAAAAAGACAAGATGCAGTGGTTGCCGAATAGCAAAGCAATGCTCTTACTGTCAGCCTGTTGGAGCTTCCATCCTAGACCAGCTACTGCCAAGGATTAGGCAGGGCCTGGTTTGCCCTAAATTGATATTTAGTCTTTAGGATGCATTTCCTCGCACCAGGTGAATGCTTGTACCCTCCCAATTTGCGCTCCTCCCCTGATGCCGTTGGCACAATGTGGGTGTCGAGTTTGGTCAGCGACTCCCAACATTCGGCGCTAACAGAAAGCAGACCGTGCCATCTAGTATTTATTATCCAGTAGCTCAGTCATATCTGACTAAAACCTGGCTTTAGTCTGAGAACTATATTTTTGCTATTTCATTTTTATTTTATTTGACTAAAACAAGCTTTACTGTTAGCGGCTGGCGTATGCTCGTCGGGTGTTGATCCTGTTTTGCAGTGTGTCCGTTCATGCACCGACACAGTCTTCTCTAATGTTTTTTTTAAAAGAATGTCATTGATTGTCCTCATGGTAGGTGAAATGTCTTGCCAGTTTGCATAATTTACGCTGCTTACTTCACTAGCACATCATCGGTTTAATTTAATTTGATTTGCATTCATTGAGTTTGTCGTCCGATGCTAAATCGAATATCGAGCATTAAACACTGAGTTGAAGTCTGTGGAAAATTACAAACATTCAATGTGTAGAGGATACACTAAACACGGAGCTAAAATCTGTGGACAATTACATACATTCAATGTTAGATGATTCATTAAACACGGAGCTAAAATCTGTGGACAATTACAAACATTCAATGTGTAGAGGATACACTAAACACGGAGCTGAAATCTGTGGACAATTACATACATTCAATGTGAAATGATTCATTAAACACGGAGCTGAAATCTGTGGACAATTAAAAACATTCAATGTGTAGAGGATACACTAAACACGGAGCTGAAATCTGTGGACAATTAAAAACATTCAATGTGTAGGGGATAATTAAACACGGAGCTGAAATCTGTGGACAATTACAAACATTCAATGTGTAGAGGATACATTAAACACGGAGCTGAAATCTGTGGACAATTACAAACATTCAATGTGTAAGGATACATTAAACACGGAGCTGAAGTCTGTGGACAATTACAAACATTCAATGTGTAGATGATACATTAAACACGGAGCTAAAGTATGTGGAAAATTTAAATACATTCAATGTGTAGATGATACATTAAACACGGAGCTAAAGTATGTGGACAATTACATACATTCAATGTGTAGATGATACTTTAAAACACGGAGCTAAAGTATGTGGACAATTACATACATTCAATGTGTAGATGATACATTAAACACGGAGCTAAGGTATGTGGACAATTACATACATTCAATGTGTAGATGATACATTAAACACGGAGCTAAAGTATGTGGACAATTACATACATTCAATGTGTAGATGATACATTAAACACGGAGCTAAAGTATGTGGACAATTAAAAACATTCAATGTGTAGATGATACACTAAACACGGAGCTGAAGTCTGTGGACAATTACATACATTCAATGTGTAGATGATACAATAAACACGGAGCTAAAGTATGTGGACAATTACATACATTCAATGTGTAGATGATACATTAAACAGGGAGCTGAAGTCTGTGGACAATTACAAACATTCAATGTGTAGATGATTCATTAAACACGGAGCTGAAGTATGTGGACAATTACAAACATTCAATGTGTAGAGGATACACTAAACACGGAGCTGAAGTCTGTGGACAATTACAAACATTCAATGTGTAGAGGATACACTAAACACGGAGCTGAAGTCTGTGGACAATTACATACATTCAATGTGTAATGATACATTAAACACGGAGCTAAAGTATGTGGAAAATTTACATACATTCAATGTGTAGATGATTCATTAAACACGGAGCTGAAGTCTGTGGACAATTACATACATTCAATGTGTAGAGGATACACTAAACACGGAGCTGAAGTATGTGGACAATTACAAACATTCAATGTGTAGGGGATACACTAAACACGGAGCTGAAGTCTGTGGACAATTAAAAACATTCAATGTGTAGATGATTCATTAAACACGGAGCTAAAGTATGTGGCCAATTACATACATTCAATGTGTAGATGATACATTAAACACGGAGCTAAAGTATGTGGACAATTACATACATTCAATGTGTAGATGATACCTAAACACGGAGCTGAAGTCTGTGGACAATTACATACATTCAATGTGTAGATGATACTTTAAAACACGGATTTGATAATCTGTGGACAATCACATACATTCAATGTGTAGAGGTTACACTACCATGCTGGGCCTACTCCAAGCCAGTCAATATGTCCTATGCTAAATCAAGACCTGTTAACTTCCTAATATGCCTTTTGGCAGATGTGGTATTCCAGAACCGGTATGCACTAAGGCATACCTCATGGGTTTCTGTGCTTCGGAAAGAAGAGACTTCCGGTAACCAGCATGGCGGTTAGGCATTGAACCGCTACGGCCTCTGGAGTATTTATCTTTGTGGCTGCGGTTTTCATTTCCCATTTTCCTCATGCTGGACTGGTAGTATATGGTTCCATCGCCCTGCTACTGAGTGAGTGCGGGGCGCGAATCTGTGAGCTGTGATATTCACATGGAATGTTTTTACATGTCCGTTTTTGTTTGCACAGTAACCTGCATGTTCGGAACAATGGCTATCGGCTGTTGCTGAATTGACTGGTTTGCCTTTTCGGTTCACGGGTGCATTTTTCAGGAGACTCCTGGGAGTCGGCGCTGGAGCTGCGGAGTTCGTGCTTTATGCGACGTTTTCGGCGGGTCGCCTGCGGATAGAGACAGAGCCATGTGCGAAAACTCGTGTTTTTACATATAGGATTTAAAAACAATTTTTTCCCCCCGTAGTGAATTTGAATAACGAAGACACAAACAATAGATTGCACGATTTATTGCCAGGCATATTTCGCTGCATCTCGTCAGGTACATACTGCAGAAATCACACAACTTACGTGAATTAACTAGATAATCCTTCAAGTTGAAATATACACATATTCGCACAGCAATGTCACTTATCTACCACGGTAATTTTGCGGTGGACAGAGACACTGCATTTCGCGTGTTGTTTAACACACAAAATACTCGCTTGTTAAAATTTGCAGAAGCAATTATGATCTATCAACGCAAGCCAGAATTATGTAGGATTTCTTAAAAAACAGGTTCTTCAATTTGTGGTTCACACGTTAGAACCGCTTTCTGTGGGAAAGTGTTACTTGGAGCTTCACAATTAAGTAATTCAACAAAGTATTCTTTCCATGTTTTACACATTTTCTCATTGGTATTTATCATATTCCCATTTTTGTCTTTTAAACCATATGTGTTGTGTAGGTGCCTTCGTTTCATTTACTTCAGTTCTTTAAAAAACTTTCTGGATTCGTTTTTCTGGTGATTAGTTTCCATATCATTGATTATATTGCTCATATATTCTCACTTCTGCTGTCGAACTATTTTTGTAGCCTCTTTACATTCAGTTCTATATTGCTGTTCATTTTGGATGTTGTTGATGTCATTTAACCACAACTGTCTGGCATTCTTTTTCCTAATGACTGCTTCATCACATTTGTGATTGAACCATCTGTTCTTTCTATGCGTGGTTAACACACCGAGACATTCTCTACGGCAATTTTAATTGTATTCTTGATGTTCAATCAGTTTGGTCAACGCTTTCTTCCAACGGGTTTTATAGAATTTCAAGTTTACATTTTATTTCATCTGCAAATTTCTTTTTGACTGTACTTTCTTGTAGTTTTTCTCTATTATATGGTTGGGTGCAACCTTTGCAGTTTAGCATAGAAAGCTATCTTGAGTTTTATTTTAAATTTTGCTCCAGCGACGAAGTGGTCACTGTGGCACTCAGCTCCTCTATATCTTCTAACTTGTATGTTTGATGTATTTTTCTTGTTAATTAAAATGTGATCTATTTGATTATAGATTCTCCTTGTCACATGATTTCCAAGTTTGTTTATGTATATCCTTGCTTAGCAGTCTGTACTGCTGTTCTGCAGTCTTTTGGCTTCTGCTAGGTTGATGACTCTCCATTAATTGTCATTTGAAGTTGTATGTAGGCTTTCCATACCGGAAACTTTTTATGAGTTTGCTCTGTACCTATTTTTGCATTGAAGTCTCCCAGCACAATCAGCATGTCCTGTTTGGTGGTTTATTCTATGACATCTTCCAGATCATTATAAAAGTCTTCTTTCATATTATCTTCTTTCTCTTCAGTAGGTGTATGTACATTAACTCATCGTTATATTTTTCCATTTACCTTTTATTCGTATTTACTAATCCTGTTGTTAACAGCTTAAAGTTTAGAACGTTCCCCCATAACTCTTTTTGATGACAAATCATGTTCCTAATTCAAGTTTATTATTTTTTTCTTCCATATATTACACTCTAAAGTACTCTCTCCTGGCCACCTTATTTCTTGAATTGCTGTGATATCCATTTAATATTCAATCAGCTCCCGGGTTAGTTTCTTCGGCCGCTCCAGCTCGATATAGTGTCCGTACATTCCATGTTCCAAATCTCAAAAGCGCTTTAACGTTCCAAGGTTGTTGTCCAAATAGGTCAGTCCGAATTCGAGGCTTATTTATCTGTTTCGTAACAAAATAGTTTTTACAAAGGTGGGTATGTTAACCCCATGCTTCAACCCCCAATCTGGAGGACCAGGGTGTTTCTCTTTGTCTGTTCTCTACCTTTGACATGTCCGGCTTGGGGGGCCCCTTCTAGTAGCTACGCTACCGCCGGCATAGCTCTCAGAGTCATTGAGAAACTCAAGCTATATATATATATATATATAGCTTGAGTTTCTCAATGACTCTGAGAGCTATGCCGGCGGTAGCGTAGCTACTAGAAGGGCCTCCCAAGCCGGACATGTCAAAGGTAGAGAACAGACAAAGAGAAACACCCTGGTCCTCCAGATTGGGGTTGAAGCATGGGGTTAACATACCCACCTTTGTAAAAAACTATTTTGTTACGAAACAGATAAATAAGCCTCGAATTCGGACTGACCTATTTGGACAACAACCTTGGAACGTTAAAGCGCTTTTGAGATTTGGAACATGGAATGTACGGACACTATATCGAGCTGGAGCGGCCGAAGAACTAACCCGGGAGCTGATTGAATATTAAATGGATATCACAGCAATTCAAGAAATAAGGTGGCCAGGAGAGAGTACTTTAGAGTGTAATATATGGAAGAAAAAAATAATAAACTTGAATTAGGAACATGATTTGTCATCAAAAAGAGTTATGGGGGAACGTTCTAAACTTTAAAGCTGTTAACAACAGGATTAGTAAATTACGAATAAAAGGTAAATGGAAAAATATAACGATGATTAATGTACATACACCTACTGAAGAGAAAGAAGATAATATGAAAGAAGACTTTTATAATGATCTGGAAGATGTCATAGAAGAAACCACCAAACAGGACATGCTGATTGTGCTGGGAGACTTCAATGCAAAAATAGGTACAGAGCAAACTCATAAAAAAGTTTCCGGTATGGAAAGCCTACATACAACTTCAAATGACAATTAATGGAGAGTCATCAACCTAGCAGAAGCCAAAAGACTGCAGAACAGCAGTACCAGACTGCTAAGCAAGGATATACATAAACAAACTTGGAAATCATGTGACAAGAGAATCTATAATCAAATAGATCACATTTTAATTAACAAGAAAAATACATCAAACATACAAGTTAGAAGATATAGAGGAGCTGAGTGCCACAGTGACCACTTCGTCGCTGGAGCAAAATTTAAAATAAAACTCAAGATAGCTTTCTATGCTAAACTGCAAAGGTTGCACCCAACATATAATAGAGAAAAACTACAAGAAAGTACAGTCAAAAAGAAATTTGCAGATGAAATAAAATGTAAACTTGAAATTCTATAAAACCCGTTGGAAGAAAGCGTTGACCAAACTTGATTGAACATCAAGAATACAATTAAAATTGCCGTAGAAGAATGTCTCGGTGTGTTAACCACGCATAGAAAGAACAGATGGTTCAATCACAAATGTGATGAAGCAGTCATTAGGAAAAAGAATGCCAGACAGTTGTGGTTAAATGACATCAACAACATCCAAAATGAACAGCAATATAGAACTGAATGTAAAGAGGCTACAAAAATAGTTCGACAGCAGAAGTGAGAATATATGAGCAATATAATCAATGATATGGAAACTAATCACCAGAAAAACGAATCCAGAAAGTTTTTAAAGAACTGAAGTCAATGAAACGAAGGCACCTACACAACACATATGGTTTAAAAGACAAAAATGGGAATATGATAAATACCAATGAGAAAATGTGTAAATCATGGAAAGAATACTTTTTTGAATTACTTAATTGTGAAGCTCCAAGTAACACTTTCCCACAGAAAGCGGTTCTAACGTGTGAACCACAAATTGAAGAACCTGTTTTTGAAGAAATCCTACATAATTCTGGCTTGCGTTGATAGATCATAATTGCTTCTGCAAATTTTAACAAGCGAGTATTTTGTGTGTTAAACAACACGCGAAATGCAGTGTCTCTGTCCACCGCAAAATTACCGTGGTAGATAAGTGACATTGCTGTGCGAATATGTGTATATTTCAACTTGAAGGATTTATCTAGTTAATTCACGTAAGTTGTGTGATTTCTGCAGTATGTACCTGACGAGATGCAGCGAAATATGCCTGGCAATAAATCGTGCAATCTATTGTTTGTGTCTTCGTTATTCAAATTCACTACGGGAAAACATTGTTTTGAAATCCTATATGTAAAAACACGAGTTTTCGCACATGGCTCTGTCTCTATCCGCAGGCGACCCGCCGAAAACGTCGCATAAAGCACGAACTCCGCAGCTCCAGCGCCGACTCCCAGGAGTCTCCTGAAAAATGCACCCGTGAACCGAAAAGGCAAATCAGTCAATTCAGCAACAGCCGATAGCCATTGTTCCGAACATGCAGGTTACTGTGCAAACAAAAGCGGACATGTAAAAGCATTCCATGTGAATATCACAGCTCACAGATTCGCGCCACGCACTCACTCAGTAGCAGGGCGATGGAACCATATACTACCAGTCCAGCATGAGGAAAATGGGAAATGAAAACCGCAGCCACAAAGATAAATACTCCAGAGGCCGTAGCGGTTCAATGCCTAACCGCCATGCTGGTTACCGGAAGTCTCTTCTTTCCGAAGCACAGAAACCTATGAGGTATGCCTTAGTGCATACCGGTTCTGGAATACCACATCTGCCAAAAGGCATATTAGGAAGTTAACAGGTCTTGATTTAGCATAGGACATATTGACTGGCTTGGAGTAGGCCCAGCATGGTAGTGTAACCTCTACACATTGAATGTATGTGATTGTCCACAGATTATCAACTCCGTGTTTAATGTATCATCTACACATTGAATGTATGTAATTGTCCACAGACTTCAGCTCCGTGTTTAGTGTATCATCTACACATTGAATGTATGTAATTGTCCACATACTTTAGCTCCGTGTTTAATGTATCATCTACACATTGAATGTATGTAATTGGCCACATACTTTAGCTCCGTGTTTAATGAATCATCTACACATTGAATGTTTGTAATTGTCCACAGACTTCAGCTCCGTGTTTAGTGTATCCTCTACACATTGAATGTTTGTAATTGTCCACATACTTCAGCTCCGTGTTTAGTGTATCCTCTACACATTGAATGTATGTAATTGTCCACAGACTTCAGCTCCGTGTTTAATGAATCATCTACACATTGAATGTATGTAATTGTCCACATACTTTAGCTCCGTGTTTAATGTATCATCTACACATTGAATGTATGTAATTGTCCACAGACTTCAGCTCCGTGTTTAGTGTATCCTCTACACATTGAATGTTTGTAATTGTCCACAGACTTCAGCTCCGTGTTTAGTGTATCCTCTACACATTGAATGTTTGTAATTGTCCACATACTTCAGCTCCGTGTTTAATGAATCATCTACACATTGAATGTTTGTAATTGTCCACAGACTTCAGCTCCGTGTTTAATGTATCATCTACACATTGAATGTATGTAATTGTCCACATACTTTAGCTCCGTGTTTAGTGTATCATCTACACATTGAATGTATGTAATTGTCCACAGACTTCAGCTCCGTGTTTAGTGTATCATCTACACATTGAATGTTTGTAATTGTCCACATACTTTAGCTCCGTGTTTAATGTATCATCTACACATTGAATGTATGTAATTGTCCACATACTTTAGCTCCGTGTTTAATGTATCATCTACACATTGAATGTATGTAATTGTCCACATACCTTAGCTCCGTGTTTAATGTATCATCTACACATTGAATGTATGTAATTGTCCACATACTTTAGCTCCGTGTTTAATGTATCATCTACACATTGAATGTATGTAATTGTCCACATACTTTAGCTCCGTGTTTAATGTATCATCTACACATTGAATGTATGTAATTGTCCACATACTTTAGCTCCGTGTTTAATGTATCATCTACACATTGAATGTTTGTAATTGTCCACAGACTTCAGCTCCGTGTTTAATGTATCCTCTACACATTGAATGTTTGTAATTGTCCACAGATTTCAGCTCCGTGTTTAATGTATCCTCTACACATTGAATGTTTGTAATTGTCCACAGATTTCAGCTCCGTGTTTAATTATCCTCTACACATTGAATGTTTGTAATTGTCCACAGATTTCAGCTCCGTGTTTAGTGTATCCTCTACACATTGAATGTTTGTAATTGTCCACAGATTTCAGCTCCGTGTTTAATGAATCATCTACACATTGAATGTATGTAATTGTCCACAGATTTCAGCTCCGTGTTTAGTGTATCCTCTACACATTGAATGTTTGTAATTGTCCACAGATTTCAGCTCCGTGTTTAATGAATCATCTACACATTGAATGTATGTAATTGTCCACAGATTTCAGCTCCGTGTTTAGTGTATCCTCTACACATTGAATGTTTGTAATTGTCCACAGACTTCAACTCAGTGTTTAATGCTCGATATTCGATTGAGCATCGGACGACAAACTCAATGAATGCAAATCAAATTAAATTAAACCGATGATGTGCTAGTGAAGTAAGCAGCGTAAATTATGCAAACTGGCAAGACATTTCACCTACCATGAGGACAATCAATGACATTCTTTTAAAACAACATTAGAGAAGACTGTGTCGGTGCATGAACGGACACACTGCAAAACAGGATCAACACCCGACGAGCATACGCCAGCCGCTAACAGTAAAGCTTGTTTTAGTCAAATAAAATAAAAATGAAATAGCAAAAATATAGTTCTCAGACTAAAGCCAGGTTTTAGTCAGATATGACTGAGCTACTGGATAATAAATACTAGATGGCACGGTCTGCTTTCTGTTAGCGCCGAATGTTGGGAGTCGCTGACCAAACTCGACACACCACATTGTGCCAACGGCATCAGGGGAGGAGCGCAAATTGGGAGGGTACAAGCATTCACCTGGTGCGAGGAAATGCATCCTAAAGACTAAATATCAATTTAGGGCAAACCAGGCCCTGCCTAATCCTTGGCAGTAGCTGGTCTAGGATGGAAGCTCCAACAGGCTGACAGTAAGAGCATTGCTTTGCTATTCGGCAACCACTGCATCTTGTCTTTTTCCAGACGTATTGATGGTACATTTTCTCTGGAGTAAACTAGGCAGGCCGAGAAAGGTATCATGCTGCATGGGCAACACATGGTTTCTAAATTCAGCCCAGGCTTTAAGCTATCGAGAGGTATAACTCCATTTCACAAAATATCGTCTATCAAGACCTCAAGGTGCCAGTCAGTTTTTAGTCATTTCAGTAATAAATGTTTATAGAAACAGAATAGGTCTGAGAGCCACGTCGGGGCGTTTACCGTGCTAACACGATCTTCTAAAACATTTTGATCTCATATTTTTATGTCCCATGCCTCACGAATCCGAGATAGTCTATCTTGCCGAGGTACCCAAGAGCAGAAGCTACAACTCGAACAGTGTATCCAACAGCGCAATTATTAAATTATCCAAATGGACTATCATAATTGCACGCCGGCACATCCATAGGTAATCAGATCTCCTCCTACAAATGTGTACGCGTATGTAACAGCTGATCTGTTGGAAGTTGGTTTATCAGTTTTCTTGTTTCCATTGCAAAGCCGTCAAGTCTGTTGATTCCCTGCTTGACACCAATGTCTCTCATATTGAGCACGGCTGTTGTTTCACCCATGCCTTTGAAGTCAACAACTGCTCAAATATATTTATGAGATTGCAGAAAATATTATGTAGAACTTGTTCTTCTGTTTGGCGGTGAATACTGGAATGTGAACGGGAAATTTCAAAAGAGCTTGGGAGCAGTGAAGTTATGGTTTCTGAGACGAATGTTGCAAACAATTTGAACTGAGATGCTGGCAGGTCTGAGTAGATGCAACTGGGGAACATCGTCAACCGCATTGATCCAAAACTCCAAGGATCGAAATATGTGGAGATACATCAATATCTACGTCAAGTGGCAGAGCACTTGATAATAATGATGATCAAGACATTTAGCGGCATGTAATACGTCTGCTGGTTGCATTTATGCACGCCCACAGTAGCTACACAACACGCATGACAACTTCAGTTGTAGTCCTCATTGTGGATTTGTCCACTGACTCAGTCGGTTATCGATGCATGTATGCAAACGGTACCTTGTTTAGCGTATTCACGAAAACAGGTAACATTAACGTATATGTGTTGAGTGCTGCATTTATTATATGTGTGAGTGAGAGAGTGAGAGAGAGAGAGAGAGAGAGAGAGAGAGAGAGAGAGAGAGAGAGAGAGTAAGAAAGTGAGCGGGTGAGTGTGAGTTAAAGAGTCAGCGAGTAAGTGAGTAAGAGTGAGTGAGTGAGAGAGAGAATTAGTGTGTATGTGTGTGTGTCTGAGTGGGAGAGTGAGTGAGAGAGAGAGTGAGTGAGTGAGAGGAGGAGCGTGAGAGAGAGAGAGTGAGTAAATGGGTGAGTGAGAGTGAATGGGGAGTGAGAGAGTGATTAAGTGAGGGAGAGAGAGCGTGAGAGAAAGTGAATGAGAGAGTAAGTGAGTGAGAGAATAAGTGAGAGAGAGCATGGGTGAGAGAGTAAGTGAGTGAGTGTGTGTGTGTGTGCTTGTCTGTGTGAGTGAGTGAGTGAGTGTGTGTGTGCTTGTCTGTGTGAACAAGTGAGTGAGTGAGTGAGTGAGTGAGTGAGTGAGTGAGTGAGTGTGAGTGAGAGAGAGATAGAGTGAGCGAGTGGGCGTGAAAGTTAGTGCGTGAGCGAGTGAGAGATTGAGTGAGATGGTGAATGTGTATGTGTGTGTGTGTGTGTGTGTGTGTGTGTGTGCGTGTTAGAGGGTAAGAGAGGGTGAGTGATAGAGTGAGTG
The DNA here is from genome assembly GCA_014155875.1 of Cepaea nemoralis. Lineage (NCBI taxonomy): Eukaryota > Metazoa > Mollusca > Gastropoda > Stylommatophora > Helicidae > Cepaea > Cepaea nemoralis. The sequence continues at coordinate 167,089 of JACEFZ010028436.1, read as the reverse complement.
AGTGTGTGTGTGTGTGTAAGAGCGAGTAAGAGAGCGTGAGTGTTAGAGAGTAAGAGTGAGTGAATGTGGGTGAGAGAGAGAGTGAGTGAGTGAGAGAGAGTGAGACAATGAGAGTGTTAGTGTGTGTGAGTGTGTGTAAAAGAAATGAAAAGAGAGTTGAACGCATGCATGCATGTCATGTGACATGCTATTCCATATTTTATTATGTATCCTCATCCGTCATATTATAATTTTTACTGCCACTTGATTTCAACATGGACTATATGAAAACTTGTGCACTGATTATTTCATCATGTTTATGCCAATTTTAGGTATTATCTTATTGAATTGCATCACTGTTTGTTACGTTATACAATGTATATGTATAATTTGTTGTCCATTTGTTTTTTCAATTGTTTTCCATTTTTGTGAGGTTACTCCGGATCTTGTGGTGAAGTGTTTTGAATGTCTTCCAGTTGTTTTCACTATGCATTCACTGTTGTTGTATAAGCTTCTGCATAGGTTTGTTAGATGTGTACTCACTCCATATCGTTTAAAGATTTCCCACAACTTGTTTCTATCTACTCTATCAAATGTGTTTTCTTGGTTTACAAAGGCTAAGTATAGTGTTTAATTAAATTCGATTGATTTTTCTATAAGTTGTCTGAGAACGAAAATGGCATCTGTGCATCCTTTGTTCTTCCTAAATCCAAATTGTATTTTGCTTAGCTGGGGTTCTATACTAGTTCGTAATCTTTTCTCAAAAATGTTGCTAAATATTTTCCCAGTATGACTCAAAAAAAAGAAAAGAAATGCCTCTGTATTGTGTGCAGTCTCTTACTGCATTTGTTTCTCCAAATTTGGATTATTATGGCGTTTCCCCAGTCTCGTGGTTTCTGCTGTTCTATCCAAACATGGTTGAATAGTCTATGTAGCCATGTTGTCCATACTTCTCTTGCTGCTTTAATTAGTTCATTTGGTATTTCACCTTGCCCTGGTGATTTGTTCAATAGGGCTAATCTGACGGTCTGTCCAATTTCTTCTTTCAGTATGTCTTTTTCTAGTTCTTCGGCGGCATCTGTGTCGGTTTCCTGAATACCTGTGGCATCTAATGGGATGTTGAGAGGTTGTTCGAAGTACTGCTTCCATCTTATTATGATTTGTTTTTGTTCACTTATTGGTTCTCCTTTCCGCTGTTAATTATTTCAGTGTGGTCAAAGGGTTCTCCTGTGGTTCTCGTTCACTTATCTTTTTTGTAGAATTTTCAAGTTGCCTCCTTGTAGTTTTTATTTAGGATTTTTCCATATTCTCCCCACTCTTTTTGGTTTTCTGTCTTTCCTATTATATTCACATGTCTTCTAGTTATTCTATATTCTATGAAATCACATTTCTCTTTGCTGTTCAACCACTTTTTATATGTTTCCTTTTTGTCTTTTACAGCTTTCTTTACCTCTGCGTTCCACCAACTTGTTATTTTGTTTATCCATGTTTCGCGTTTTTTCCTGGTTCCACGTGTAATTTTTGCAGTATTTAAAATGTTTGACATGAATATCTGCCATTCTTCTTCCACTGTTTGTCTTTCTATAGGTAATTTTACAAAGATTTCAAATAGTTCTTTCTCATAATTTTTTCCCACTGCCTCGTCTTTGATGTTTTTTTAAAGTTTACTGATTCGCATGGCTTGTAATTTCCTGGTCTTTGATTTCTTCTTCAGTTGGTTCTTATTGTGGCAACAACTGCTTTGTGGTCTGTGTTTACGCTTAAGTTGGGCCCTTGTATCTAATGTATTCCATTGTCTGTTATTTCTTGTTAGTATAAAATAAATTTGGCTTTTGGTATCTAGATCGTTCCATTTATACCAGGGGTATTTGTGTGAGTCTTTGTATTTATAGAATGTGTTTGTTATATAGAGGTCGTGTTGGCTCTATCAGTCTGCTTCCCTTATAATTTATTTCATTATGTTCGTCTCCAAATGCCCCAAGATGTTTTCTATCCCCACTCTGTTATGTCCCAGTCTTGCATTGAAGTCTCCCATAACTATTATGTAGTCCTGCTTTTCTATTTCATTTAGCACGTCGTGGATGTCTTTGCAGAACTCATCGCATCCTTGCTCATTTTTGTTTGTATTACATGTTGCTTATATTTGTAAATATGTTGTAATTGTATGTTCTTTATTCTCACCATCTGGATTTTTTTTTCTGATATATATATATTATTTCTAGTATTCCTCTTGCTAGCCGTGGTTCAATGACTATTCCTGTACGGTGTCTTGCTCTTTCTTGCTGTTCCACTCCAGAGTAGACAAACGTGTAATTGTGGTTTATAAAAAAAGTCGCTTAAATGTCGACAGGGTCGACTTCATTGCACCGGGTTTTATCCCATATGACTCGGTCTCTTTCCGTAGCGCGGAAAGCGTCGCACAAAGCACGAACTCCGTAGCTCTAGCGACGACCCACAGGAGTCTCCGAAAAATTTAACTCCTGAACCGAAGGTTCACGCGGCCCGGAATCGAACCCACAACCTTCGGAGCCAGAGTTAAACGGCTTGACCACTTCGCCACAAAGACTCCAATTGTGGTGGTTTATCTCCTCGCATAATTCCCCCTTTGTTCTGGTGTCCGCTATGCCCATCAATATGAATTGGAAACAAATAAGTATATTCAGCTCCTGCGAAAAGAAGAGACATACTAAGCTCAGACACCATGCACATACCTTACAAAGAAATCCATAGTACACGGGTGAAAACAAAGTCAGTGACTTATTCAAAATCAGGCACAATCAATAAATATATACAATTAAATAATAAAATAAAAAAATAAAAAATAAAAATAAGTACAATAAGACGCAAAGGACGACCGACGTTGCGATTCTAAGAATCTTTGTCAAGGACAGGACAACACAAATAGATTTTATTTTACATAAAACGAAAAAAAAAAAATAAATAAATGGACACAACTTCTTGGTTCCCATGTGGAAGCAGAAACGATAGTTTGAGCCCGTTTACAAAGGCGCTCTTTTGGCTACAAATTTTAAGTATAGTTAGGTTATGCAAGAGGGCCAGATAGGATTTATGTTTCCAAAGATAAGTGAACAGTTAGATATAAATATATAGAGGTGTGTAGACAGTTAGGTATGAATATATAGAGGATAGAGGATAGAGGGAGGATACCATAGTTATAAACAGTGTAAACAATTCGATATGAATAAACAGAGGCGTGTTTACTCATATCGAACTGTTTACACTGTTTATAACTATGGTATCCTCCCTCTATATATTAATACCTAACTGTCTACACACCTCTATATATTAATTTCGGACTGTTCACATACCTTCGGCAACATAAATCCTATCTGGTCCTCTGGCAACCTAATTATACGTAAACTTTGTAGCCAAAAGAGAGCCTTTGTAAACAGGCTCAAATCACCATTTCTGCTCACCCATGAGAACCAAGTAGTTGTGTCCATTTGTTTTGTGTGTGTGTGTGTGTTTGTTTGTTTGTTTGTTTGTTTTCGTTTTTTTAAATCTATTTGTGTTGTCCTGTCCTTGACAAAGATTCTTAGAATCGAAACATTGGCCGTCCTTTGTGTACTAATGTACTTATATTTTTAATATTTTATTTTATTATTTAATTTCATTTATTTATTTATTGCTTCTGATTTTGGATAAGTCACTGACTTTGTTTTCACCCGTGTACGATGGATTTCCTTGTAAGGTATGTGCATGGTGTCTGAGATTAGTATGTCTCTTCTTTTCGCAGGAGCTAAATATACCTATTTGTTTAATATTCATATTGTTATATCAGGCTGCAGCTGCTGCTTTATCTTTTGTTCCATCAGACCAATGTTCCTCTCTTCCATTGTTTCTATACGTTCTTCTTGTTTATTATTAAAACCGCAGATGTTCATTGTGCCTATGTTTTGAGTCGCTGATCTATCTCGTAGTCAATTAACATTGCCGGGTCTATATCCATTTGGGTCAGTCCGTTTATACTTCTAAGCTTGTTCTGCGAGCAATATGAACATCCCCTGCCGGTTTGCTAGGCCAGCCGCAGGTGTAGGACAAAAATCTGACCTAAAGGAGTATGTCCCTCCTCTAAACGAAATGTTTATGGAGTATAACATGACAATTAGCACAAGTAAAACAGGGGTGATGACTAGAACCAAATAAGAAAATACAACAAAGACTCACATAAACGAACACCGGCCGAAACAAGTAAAGAGCTTCAAGTACCTAGAAAGTATAATATCATCAAATGGCAAATATGAAGACGAGATCTAAAATAGATGCACTAAGGCAAACCAATTCATCGGACAAATGGCACAAATACTAAAGAACAAATATGTATCAATAGTTACTAGGAAAGAACTTGACAATAAAACCTTCCAACCAACTCTATGCTACCAATGTCAAACCTGGACAATGACAGAAAAAGAGAAAAGAAAAATCACAACAACAGAAATGAGGTTCTTGAGAAGAATACTCAATGTATCAAGAAGAAATAAGATCAGAAATAAAGAAATCAGGACAACTGTGGAGCTTACAGCAGCGCAAGATTTTATTAGAAGGCAGCAAGTCAAATAGTTTGGCCATGTAAGTAGGTTACCAACCAGCAGTATACCACAACAAGCAATGATGTGCAGACCAGATAGAAGTAGAGAATGAGGCCGACCATGTAAACGATGGACGGAGGGAATAGCAGAGTCCATGAGAATATCGATACATGAAACCCATAAGCGGGCACTCTTCTGCTGTTTATACTTCACCCCGACATCGCAATGTACAAGAGGAACACGATTAGTTGAGTTGAGATGAGAGAATTTACAGAGGCATGGGGTAAATATTAAGAATGGAAATGGACACACAAGTAGAAGGAATATATCTCTTGCCTTATTTTTCATTTCCTTTTTCTTTATCTGTTACTGGGATGTATTTAGCTTTTTATTGAGTTCGTGAAAGCTTCCAAACAACTGTGCGTTAATGTGCGAATGGAGTGACCAGAGATGATACCCCCAATTCAATCATCACGTGGCAGTTTTTAAGGATCTGTTCAGCTGACTGTGTAGATTTTGGACGACAGAAAGAGTGTTGAGGTGCTACATAGAGCCTGTTCTTTTGTATGGATGTGAAACTTGGACAATGAGCAGTCAAGCTGAAAAAACATCTGATGGCTGTAGAAACGTGTTTTCTGAGGAGAATGCAAAGAATTCCATGGACAGACAGAAAAACAAATGATCAAGTACTACAGGAAACAAATGAACATCGTATATTGGTTAGAGAAATTAGACGTTGACAGTCACAATTTTTTGGACATGTTATGAGAAGAAATGAATTGAAGAACTTGGTGACAACTGGCCAAATCGAAAGGAACAGACCAAGGGGAAGACCGAGAAGTAAATACCTGGATGGCTTGGCCACATGGCATGTTGATACAGGAACACTGAGCTAATCAACGACTCTGTTGATCGAGTGAAATGGCAAGTCATGACCGCCCAAGCTTTCCGGCATGGCACATGATAGATGGATAGACACGTGGGTGATAGAACCATTGAGTCTTCATAAAAGATTTTCTACTTTGCTGTGTCCTGTTCAGAGATTGGACACGAGTACCACGTTTTGCACGATGAATGCGATTGTGAATATCTCTGTAGTGGGTTTCCTTCTGATCGGCCAAGATGTCGGTCCTCTGTTAATTGAAGTTTATAGATATGTTCGTGTGAGGGAGTCTCCGTGGCGAAGTAGTCAAGCCGTCTGCCTCGGGCTCCGAAGGTTGTTGGTTCGATACCGGGCCGTGCCCTTCGGTTCACGAATGAATTGTTTTCTGAGACTCGCTGAAGTTACGGATTTCCGGCTTTGTGCGACGCTCTCGGCAGCCAGCGCTGCGGAAAGAGATTGAGCCATAAAGGATAAAAACCCGGTGCAGTGAAGTCGACCTTGTCGACTTTTAAGCGACTTTTAAGATATGTTCGAGTGTTTTCCCCTCATTTGACAACGTGTTTGTTCTCATGTTTCTTGTTATGCCACAGCATGTCAGTTTCCACCTCGGTATACCCTTCTTGTGGTATTCAATGCGTTAAGTGCTTTTTTTTTGTTTTTCAATTTCGGTCATTTGTCATTGTTGAAGGCTTCTGGAACTGAAAATTGATCGGTGTGAAATGCGAATTGTTGCCATTGACAAGTTGTATTTTCTATTGCCATGCTGTGATGTTTAGGGCCTGCAATTCGTCAGTATAGTTGCAGCCAAATATGCCAGTAGGTAGTGAATGTGAATTAATGTCTGCCATCTGCCTGGAGTAATCTGTGTCGGGCAATTCCAGTAGGCTGATGACTGCTCTTGGTTGCATAACATACAATCCATCCTTTCTCCAATAGTCATCTTCCTTTTTCAACACATGGTCCTCACATCTTTTTATTAATATTTAATAGCGTGGACTGGGTTAGAAGTATCTTGACGTTAGAAAATTTAAATGTAATATTGTCTGCTGCCACCTGTCCTTTAATTTTAGCCCACACAAGTTCTATAGGGTTTAAATGAAAATGGTACTGCCGAAGTCTCAAACACCTAAGGCCATGCTCTTCTATCAACTTGTTGATTTGATATTTCTTGATTTTTTGTGCCTGTTTTATAAGGAATAACAACTCTAGCTTGAGATACGTTTCTGGAAATTGCATGTTTTCTCTTCGAAGCCATATATTTATTCCTTCCTTTATGCTTCTTGCCGGTTTGTCTTCTTAGACAACAACATTGTGAAATGATGCATTGTCCATAATTAGGCAAGACAATCTATCTAGTGATGGAAGTATTGTATTCTTTAGCCAATCTCTACATACATTATCATTCATCTCTTGATAATCCCTATTGACTGTTTGCTTTGATACGAACATGAGTCCAATATTCTATAGTAAGCTATTATGCGTGGTACCAGCATGGGCTATGGTCAAACGTTGTCCTTTTCTACTTGGTACTTTATCTTTCCATGCAGTGATTGCTATTTCTTTTCATGTGTGTGGTGCGCATTGATCCAGGGTTCATCCAAATACACTGTGTCGTAATTTGGTCTTTGCGCATTTCCCTTATTTCACTCATGTACTTGCTTCTCATGGCTCCTAAATGCGGTTGCTCGCAAATGATTTTTCTACCTCTCTTGTACTTTCTGAGCGTGAAGCCTCGAGTTCTTATAATTTGCCATAAAGTTGTTTTGGATGCTCCGTGGCATTTTTCTTTCTCAACCAAAACCTACGTTTTCTAAACAGTCACAGTATCTTTGGTATCCAACATTTTATAATAGCACGCCTTATGACCTCCTTGTCAGAACTGTCCAGTTACCATTCTACCTACTATTTGCTTATTGCCCCCGCGGGAGTAGTGGATGATGTTGCTTACTCAGTATAAATGAAGATTAGGCTGAGGGGGGAAATTGATGATGAGGGTAATACTGGTGTCGAAAATCTGGGTCGCGTGAAAAATCGTGGGAAAAGTTGGGAACTTCGGTTCGGTGAAAATAATCTGGGTCGTGAAATATGTTTTTATGGTGGCTGTGTGAAAAAATGTGGCAGGGGGAAAGTTGGGGAGAAATGTGTCTGAGTTGAAGTGAAAATCTGTGAGCGTAAAATAGAAAGTAAAAGTAATTAAGGTATTAATGGAGGAATATACTAGTGGAAACAGTATATGTAGAAGGATATTTTCGTTGTGTATGGATCCGGAATGTGAGTGAAGTGTATTATACTAGTAAATAGTATATGGGTTGTTCATGAATTAAAATCTTAAATGTGAGCGTGTGTTGATAAGAGGGTATTAGTGGTTAAGTGTTGGTTAGAGAGTCTGGGATTCGACCGGTGTTAGAACAACAACTATTGGTGATGATCAAGAGGTGGTCGCTTTTTGTGAGTCTAAGATTCGAACCGGTGTTAGACCAACAGCTATTGGTGATGATCAAAGGGTGGTCACGCAGTGGTCAAGCAGGGGTCAAGTAGTGGTCAAGGGAGGAAATTTTAGCGGAAAGTAGGTGTAGTGACATGTTGATGATCAAGAGATGGTAAAGTAGTGGTCAAGTAGTGTTCAAGTGAGGCAATTTTAGCGGTAAGTAGGTGTGGTGACATGGTGATGATCAAGAGGTGGTAAAGTAGTGATCAAGGTGTGGTCAAGCAGTGGTCAAGTGGTCGAGTGACCACTTACATTGTAGAGGAGGATGTGTTTATAACTATAGTAGTGGAGGTTGGTTGCTGATGGTCGTGAAGCTGTGTCTAGAGAGTGATTGGTCTGAAGAGGGAACCCATTCACTACTGTTACAACAACTCCTACCATTACTACAACTCCTACCATTACTACTGTCACCACAACAACAACTACACACATACAGACAAGGAAAAAGACACATACACACTTGTACATACAGACATGAACAGTGACAAACACACACACAAACGCAACTACACAAACTTACAGACATGAACATGGACATCACGAGTGCAGACAGATCTCCTACTATTACTACTGTCACCACAGCATCAGCTATTCACAAGTACACACAGACAGACATGACAAACAAAGAAGCAAACACTTGAAACACACACCCACACCCATATCCTCTTCCTTGCCCACAAGAGCAGACACAAAAACTTGACAAATACACAAAGAGACGGCGCATCACAAGTACACACACACACATACACACACACACAAACACAAAGACAACCACACACACCCATAAACACATACACGTACAGACACATACGCTTGACAAATACACAAAGCGCACAATCTTCTTGTTAACGAACGCCGGATGTCCGAGGAAACATTATAGTATTAGAGTTGGCGGGTCCCTACGGCGCCATTTGCAAAATTCATTAAGTGGGCGGTCGGTAGCGTGAGTCATCGCTCGCGCGGAGTCGGGCGGTTGCGTTAGAAAGAAAGCCAGGCGTTTTCTACAAAACCGCCACGTCAGCGCTGTAGTTTCGTGTGCACAAGGCAGATAGTGTATAAAATAGACGGCGTCTCTTGTGAACTCTTTGTCAGTCGTAAAGATATTGTTCGCGTGCTGACTTGGCTAATCTTCGCTGCAGAGTTATTTGTGAATCATCCTGGTGTGATAGTACTCGCTTAGCATTGTTCGTGTAGTGACATATCGGCATCTGATTGTTGATAAAACAGTGAAACATATATTGCTGTGTATAAAGATTCAATCCTCGCCGTGCTCGTGCTTACACCATAACTTTTTTGCGCTTGTAAAAAAAAGCGAAATTGCTTTGTAAAACTTGAAGTTGTGTGAATATACAAGCACATTTATCAATATAGCCAGCAAATCTGCATTCATGTGTTCAGTGTGCGACAAATCCTTTTGTGATAAGTATAAGTTCACTTGCCACATTCGGACCATTCACACCCATCAGGATCAAGCACACTTATGTCATATCTGTGGACAACTTTTCAATAGAAAAGACCACCTACAACGACAAATAAGAACACAGCATCAGACACCTATGGATATATCAGAAGTAATTACTACAACACGAGAGACGACACCATCAGCAAGCCCGACGACAGCACCAACTGAAACCAACATAACTAACAGTCGGATACAGCCAGACGAGAGTATTCTTGACCAACTGATAGACGAGGAAGCGGCCATCTTAGCAGCCGGGGAACCAGAAACAGTATACATCCTTCCACCCGATATTCAACAACCATATAGAGAAAATTGGGAAGCTATCAAGACACATCACAAGATTAGCAAATGTTTATCGACATACACATTCTTTATTAGCCAGGAGATACAAAAGCCTATCGACTGGACATATACCATGTATAAGATTTTCAACGCCCAAAATAGTGGCTTTAAGGTCAACATTAGCTTTCATTTAGTTTTAAGACATAGAGAAACACAAGACCTTAGATTCTATCACGCATCTTTTAACAATTCTTCTGTCTTAGACTTTCCAGCGCTTATCAATAACAGACACGACTTTGATACTTTTATCAACACAGTACACGAACATGACATTCATTCCTACGTCATGCAACAACGTACAGACACCAAATATACACTAGAGACATTAGCTGCCATATGTTTTTACCTCTTTCATATTCCCGAGTTCCCGATAAGTTGATGTCTCTGTGACATACCAACCCAACAATATACTACACTGTTATATTTTTTTTCCACAAACCATGCATGTAATTGATTATGATATTTCTTATGACACTGATATAGTGATGTCACTAAACTATTTTGTTGAATATGTTGTGAACACATTATCGCGACACATATTTTGGTGATAAAATAAAAATATTGAAACCAAGTTTTGTTTCTTGGTTGTTTCAAGTGGCTGGCGTTCATGCGGTTGCCCTCTTCTTTTCCGAGAGACATGAACACTGACACACAAACACACATACAGACAAGAAAGACACACAATGGAACAAAGACAAAATACACACAGGAACAGAGACATGGACACAATAAAACAGAGAGACAACATGAAAAACAAACAAAAAGGTAACATTTTCATACAGCTTTTATTGGTAGACAACATCAATTTACATTTAAAACTGGCTCCGTTTACGACCCAAATAGATCAGAAGGACTTGGTTATTGTAGAAAGATGTCTGGTCTTTCAGATGTCTTTACTGTCGGTACACGAATACTGATCTGGCTTGTATGTAGCTTTGTCACCATAACTTAGTTTCTTAAAAGCAGCTAGAATGTCATCCTTCATCGATAGGAGAGATTCACACTCTGTTCTCGTAAGTGTAATTCCCATCTTGGAAGGATATATCATCTCAGAATCATAATACTGGTGTAGATGGAGTGTCGTTGTCCCTCTGTATTGAGAAACTGTCACCGCTTTCAATCTGTTGGCTGGCTGTCTGCGCATATCGGCAGTTTTTGACATGAATAACCAGTTGGATGTAGACCTCTTGATCGTTGTAGAAACAAAAAGACGAAAGTTCGTCTCATGTTATAAGGATGAATTTATCTAGTGGTTTTAATCAGACCTGGACTTGTCTTTTTAACTAAGGAGTAACCAATCGAACCACGAGACGATAGTTCACGTGTTGTCTGTGTCCAAATGGTTGCAGGATATGTGACATGCAAGCGCCGCGGCATTTCATCAAAAAGAAATACAAGGCGTACAGACTGTCACGAAAAAGACGCCATTTATTCGGCCTATGAATCCACTGGAGTCTAGAGACTGCATCTCCAGCATCAACATCCCACATCATCACCTGATAAGTTGCTCTCATAATTCTGACACTCTCTTGAACTCTGTAAGAGAGGGCTACTCCGTGTTCATATTGTGACCACCCGCAAGATCTTGAACATTTCGTCACCTGTGTGGAACACCCATTTGGAGCATCACGAAGTAGGTTTTCCGGAACTAGTTTAGGTCGACCAACCATTATCTTTTCACCTGTGCGACGACGGGAGCTTGACGGAAGACTGGCTACCTGCGGTGAGATCTAGTAACAAGATGACATGTAGCGTCTACTCGAAGCCTTTCCAGTGATGACTGCTCCATCCTAAAGCTATTCCGAGGCTTGCTGTCTGGACCGACCTCCTGGTTAATAGGTCTCTCATTATCATCACCCCCACCATAATCACCCTCATTTGTACAATACACATTTTTGTTTCCATATAGATGCCAGGGTTGAGTGTTGAGTCATGCATTCTGGACGAGGTGTGGGTGTGTAGTATCCCTTGGTTAGGTGAACATTGAGATAGGTATTAAGAGACCAGTGGGGTAACGTAGACTGAGTTTACCTAGTCCCAGGAAGATCACCTCCCATTAGTAAGGTGTGGCATCAGTTTCCCATCACCCCAAGGAGTGATGTAAACACTGTCTTGTAACATACGGGTGTTGTACACAGGTGGTCTGTCCGAGTTTCGTCATATAAAGCGGATAATGTCGGTGTGTAATGGTGGCAAGCCAAATGAATCGAAATATTTAAACTGACATAGACCATCAAAATATAGGGCGATCCAATGTGAACCAGAGTAAGCACTTGTGTCAGTATTGACGGTCAAGCGGCAGGTTGTGTTCTATCAATGTGTCTAGGCAAATGGTCACTAGCGCATACGTTGACTAGTGGAAGGCGTCGAACAAACAGATCAGACATGAGTAATTGTCTTAGCTGTTGGATATCCATTATGCTATGTAATCTGTTAGCTCTTATCTCGTCTTGGAAACTTCTGGGACCGAGTCGAGTTCCGCGTATACGATGACGTGTAGAGGTGCATCCGTTATAACGTCAAACTTAAGTTCTATTGACACTGGACCAGATTTTGCCAATTCAATTGCTCCCCGTCTAAAATGATGGGAGTCAGATCAAAAGCGTAGAGAGCGTATCCTTGACTAAAACTTTCAAAATTGATACCATTCCCGACATCCTTACCGGTCAGACCGAGAGCCAAATTGGTACCATATAAAGCGCGCATGTACTGAGTCGTGGTATAATTCATGGTTAAGGGTTTGCCTGTGACACTACGCCCATCTACCATCCTACTCAAATAGTTTAACTGATAATGACTGAATATGAAGGGGTTCGTGTTTAGCTCGCAGTTGAAACAGGAAGCATTCACTAAACTGATCACCACCCGGGTCGGTGTCTTGCTGAGGAAAAGGTTATCTTGAGTGTGGGAAAACATACCTTTCGGGAGAGAAAAGGTTTTTACCATGACTCTTTTAAAAGGATACTTGTCATTGGATCTAAATATGGTTTTTTCATGAGCCAGAGATATAGCTGGATGTAACATAGCTTTCCTCACCAAGAGGGTCTCGTAAGTAATGACACTTTTGTACCCACCGTTTACATCCGTGGCATTCAAATTAAAGACGGATTTTGATGGGGTTAGTTTGATTTTAATATCGACGCCATTCAACATGTAACTGTCCTGATTGAAAATGTCGGAATGTAGGCGCCCCATCATATCCAGAGCCACACTATAGCTGTCTAAAGATCTTCTTTTGGCTAGACCTTTATTGGTATCACTCTTCGTGTCCGAAATATACAAAGAAGTATCTTGATAGTATAGAGCTGAGGTAAGATGACCCTTTTTGGCCTCTTTGCCATTATTCAGAAGAGCTTCCAAGTAGGCCTGGTACGGATACGAATTTTCACACGGAGAAATAAGAGTGTCCTTCAGGGACACGTCTCCTTGAGAAAACAAACTATGCAAATAATAATTTATAGGACTGACTTAAGCTGTTGATGGTAGGTCGTCGCCATTGGGCAGCGTAACTTTGGCTCTCACGTGGAGAAAAGTATTAAACACATCTATGTAATCTTCTCCGACACCAGAGATGGAGAACTCGATTGGTGCCACATAAGCTATCGTGGCCAACGGATGAATCTCCACAAACTGTCCCTCTTCCACGGCCGTCTAGGTGGGAGGCACGCTAGACAGATCCAGACCAGAATGCAGACACTCGCATGACTTGGGATGAATTAACGCCATTATGAGAAAAAATATCCGAATGTCCCGGTTGGTGGTGATGTTTCTTATAAGTCGATGGCTTTCTGACTGTTGGTTTTACTCTTTTACTGGGTTGAACTGGCGGGGCGGCTCGTTTTCGTTTCCTATCCCCACGACCTAGAAACAAGTATCTGGATGGCTTGGCCTTGTGGCATGGTCGAGACAGAAACACGGAACTGATCCACGACTCTGTTGATCGAGTGAGATGGCAGAACATAACCGCCCACGCTTACCAGCATGGCACATGATGGATGGATCCCCACTACCCGATTGGCTGAACTGTTGAGCAGCGCCTTGGAGTAACCGTTGACCAGCATCTCTGGCGTGCTCTTTGAAGAAATCACCAATATTCCTACCAGCTAGGGCATCTTGAGCCACTTGCAAACCCGTCCTCGGTACTTCTCTCAATAGGGCTTTACCACCAGTCTTCAACCAAGGAAGAATTGTGCGACCAAGACCACTAAAGAAACTACCAATACCATGACCACGCTGACTTCGACCACCCACAAACACAGGGAGACCACTTCCGGCTTGATTGCAGAAATAGTCCTCGTACAGTTTGGGGTTGCTTTGGTTTGGGACGTGACTAACCGTAGTTATCCCAGATCAAACCTTTTGGTTGTTCGAAAATGTAACGTCACTACTGAAGTTCCACCTGTAAATGGGATAGGTTTCCCCTGCTCATCGGTTATAAGAAGTTAAATCGTGTCAAAGGAGAATCGACTGAGGGGTACGTAATGTGGCTTGTCGTACATCCTAAATACGGAGGTTGTGGATCTGTCTAGAACAGATATTGTCCGTAGTAATGGTACCATCACATCCCCAACCACCCGCGAGGTGACAATGTCGGAATAGACGAAGATATTTTTCGTGCCCTGGTCTAAATCTACTTCACCGACATCAGACAGAGTGGGTTCAGTCTGGGTGAATTGTGTGAAGGGAAATTGTAAAATTTCTGCCAACTTGTCACTAAGTCTAACTTCAGCCCCCTGCTCGTATAATTGGAAACGAGCCTTATTCGAGATATCGTTATAAGAGAACATCATTCGGTTATGTTCTTGCAAGGCTTCGTCGAAACGCAGCCATTGCAGTTCATTGATAAATCTCTTGGCCTCGATAAGCAATATATTCAATTCAGCGATGAATTTTTCTGTTGAATTGTACAGACCAGGCGTCAGCGTAAGCTTCATCGGTAGGTCGTCTAGGTCTGGAGGTGGAAAGTACTTTAACCACACCTCATCTTTCAAAATATTAAAATAAGTGTTTATAAACTGAATATAGACAAATCAACTTCGTACTGGGAGGTGAGCTCAATAATTTGCGGCAGCTTGACAAAGAAATGTCCGGCGTTATTTTTCTGGTATATTTGTAACGAGACGTAAAAACTCATTTTAGTGTTGGATTATTCGAGGTTTGAATGTTTCCTGGTTAGAAAATGTAAAGTTAGCACTGAAGTCCCACCATTGAATGAGACTGTTTTACCCGTATCGGTAGTTAAAAGTATTTCCACCGTGTCGAAGAAGAATCGACTTAATGGTACATAATGTGGTTTATTGTAAAGATGAAACACTGAAGGTGACAGTCAGTCCAATATAGGAGCAGTCCTTAGTAAAGGAACCATGACGTCTCCAACTGGTCTCGCGGCTACTAAGGTCGGAATAGACATAGATATTTTTAACTACGCTATCCATCTCTAATTATACATTACCGTATAATTAGACATTGTCGTCTGCTAGAGTCGAGCTTGGGAAACCTAACATGTTTTTCAATCTGTCACTAATCTTTGCCTGGGCGCCCTTTTCAAATATTTTCATCCCGACCCTTTTCCAAGGTGCATCTAGAAAGAATTTGATGTTTACTTTCTCGTCTACTTGGGTTTTTACACACAACTTATTCAATTCCTCGATAAAATTATCAGGTCCGCTGAACGGACCCGGTGGACATATAAGCGTTATAGGTTCTCTACCAGTACCTTTAGGTGGAAATTATTGGATCCAAATTTTCCCAGACAAACCATTAAAATACGTATTGGGGAATTGAATCTCGGCCAGGCCCATTTCGTATTGGGTCGTTACATCAATGGTCTGCGGCAACTTGACAGAAAAAGTGACCAGGGTAGTTGTTGGGAAATACCTTGGTAGCAGTGTTGCTCGGTAAAGTAACGTGGAAACTCATCGTTTTTCTAGTTTAGGATTAGGTAGCATATAACCCAATCAACTACTCATCACAGCTACCCACAGCTTGCCGTTTAGTGCGTCTGCGCTGCCTTGAGTCAGATTGAACAAAGACACGGCGATTACGGCATATATAACCACCATTTGACAGATGCATACAATCTCTGGCCGCCGCACTCGTTGTCCAAAATATGACCAGATCGAAGTTCTTTCCCCGTCTATCGGTTGTGGACGAACCACAATAGTTTCCACCTTGTCTTCGGTCACACCACTAGTCTCCATAACTAGCTAGTTGCGTGTCAGTTACCATTCCGCAAACGCCTGCTTTTCAATAAAGCTAAACTAATTCACAAAATCCTGCAAAGGAATGCCCCAAAATTACCTTTGGCCTTTGTTTAAATATAATGCTAGACACAGTAAACTTTAAATATACTACACATTCCGAAGCCTAGGATTGACTTATACAAAACAAGCTTAACGTACTCTGCATCTCAGCTGTGGAACAATCTTCCACAAGAAATCAAAGACATCACCAATCCCTATTCATATAATCGCAAATTATTCGAACACTAACTCAATACGGATTACCTTCCCCCTTAATAATTGAGATAATAATAATAATAACAAAACCCTAGTATAACAGCCAATCACCTTTTTGTAGGCCAGTATATTCCACATGGCTAATAACAAGTGTCAGACCATTATCTAATATTACTGTGTCGTGTAGTTTTGATGTTTGCATTTTGCCCATGCCTTTATAATGCATATCTTTATATTGATCCAACTATTGAATGAATTGGGATAACCAAACCACTTCACTAAATACTCTTTTCCACCACCTGTCCTGGCTCTTTCTTGTAAGATTGTTTCCATACGATACATTTGCTTGTCTCCAACGAGTTGTATTTCTTCTCTATAGAATGAGCCTTGTAGTTGCTGTCCCGAATCGTCTTTTAGCACATAGATCACCGAACTGGTCTGGTTTATGCGACAGACGGTAAACAATTCTTCTGTCCACGAGGGCATATATGCTTTTTTAAAAGGTTGTTTGGGTTGAGCCAGTCTGACTCGGTCCCCGGTTGTAAAATGCACCTTTTTCGAGGCGTATGTCTGCTTATAAATTTATTCCACACTTCTTCTTGATTAGTATAGTTGACTTGCAAGGTGCCATGCGAATACTTCTGTGATACGAGCCATTGTAGTTGTGGATCAATTTATCTATCACGTCGACGTAGCGCAGTGTATGGGTCTTGGTGAAATAACGCCACATTTTCTCTTTCAGGATCCGGTGTAATCTTTCCACTATGGCCGCCTTCACGTCTTCATTCTCGGTGGTAAAGAAGTGCACACCTCGATATTTCAGATATTTTAAGAAGGTCCGATTCACGAATTCAGAGCCTTTATCGCTCTGAAAATTTATCGGTTGTTTATCAGAAAAGATTTTACTCACAGCAACCACCAGAGCTTTCCCCGTTTTCTTCTGGATCGGGATGGCCCAAGCATATTTACTAAACACATCGATGCAAGTCACTAGGTACGACATCCCATAGTTGTATCTTTGTAGTAGTCTCATATCTATCAAGTCGGCTTGAAATTGATGATTTATACCACCGGTTATGGTTTGGCGTCTCTGGAAGCGGCGACGGATCGGTTTATGCAACGTGTAGGTATCCTGATGACGTACCCATTTCTCTATTTTCTTCAGTTTAGTATTTCATTTTAAGGCGGCGGCTCCACCGTAGGCTTCCGGCTTCTTGGGGTCATAGTAATACTGTCTTATTTGCAAGGCCATTTTTCCCGCTTTGGAGTAGGTAGCTTACTCTTCTTCTCCCTTTGCCTGAGTTTGTAAGGTGGTGTAGTATCAACTATTTTGGGCTCGACTACTTGACTTTTAGCCGGCGTTGGTTGAATACGTGTTGGTTGAAGAGGTGTCTCGACTACTGGTGTCGGTACACTGGTGAATTCAGGTTTTCGCTCCTTGATATCCACTAGTCCTAGAGGCTTCTTTCTGTATTGTTCGAGTCGATTCAAATACCGCTGTAGTGTTTGCTGATACGCTATGGCCTTGTCACGAGGTGGTAGATCTTCTGTTTCCAGGACTTGTTGCATTTGATGATACAAGTCATGTAGGCTATCATTTAGTGTGTCGGGTGGTACATAGGGTTTTTCTGGCAACCGGGGATCGATCAAGATCATTTTCTTGGCAATTACAAACCCACCACGCTTTTCAACACATTTAGTATTGGGCCTAGAAAGGCGCCTATGAAACCACCTTGTTGCAGGATCTCTTTCCATTTCTTGAGCTATAATTTCTTATGCGTGAGTGCTCTCAGACTGTCTTTATGCCGTTGCAGACGCTTCTTCTGAGCTGGTGTCAGGGGAACATTACCTTTTAAAACGTTGTGACAGTATTCGCAAATTGATTGGACAAGATCTGGGGAAGCTGTTTTAATTACGGCCTTCACAGTGGCTGGGTTGGTCTGACCCAAGAAGCGTAACATACCCTCGTTACGTCTAAGTCGGTAAGACATATTATTTGGGGACGTAGACGACTGGATGCTGATCAGGGAATATATGACTTCGTAAGTGGATCTGATCCGGTGTTTCCTGTCGCAGGTCAAATAACAAATACTCGTGTGGAGCCGATGTCGCGTCTTTAAAACTCTCTTGGACATATGACACACGCCCTGGGTACATCTGTTTGGCCAGATTGGTAATCTGAGACCCGTCTCGAGGATTCTTAAACACCACTGGGTAGTGCGAATTCACACAGATAGTTCTTTGTTCTTTCCTATTTGCACTATATACATAACACTGAGGTTGCGATGATGACTGCCTTTAGTAAATAATTTAGTCACTCTGTCATCTAGTCTCGGACATTAGATAATCTATGACCACTAACCGACGTCTATCCCCTGTCCACTTTTCCATATCCGGCAGACATTCGTTAAATTGAACACCCTTCATAGTTTCGTACATGGGTTGCCATTCCCGTAGCACCATATAACTTCCTCTGGAATGGGGTCTACCATAGGCTAGGAGATGAGCCAAGAACCGTTGGACAAAGACGGTTTTACCACTCCACGTTGGGCCCGCAATCAATGCCGTAAAAGGATGTTTCCATCTAGGATCCATGAGTAATAATAACCAGCTACCTAGGCACGTTGATGTTTATAACGCGTCGGGTGATAGTATTAGACCATTTGACCACCAATGCACGCCAGTGGTTCTCTGCTAGCTATCGGTATAATAATGACACAAGCAACGGCCGAATTGAAACAAGTTCACAGCGAGCTGGTGAATATGGCGTTGACTATTATTAGTTTCTACAAGTCCACAAAGACCAATAGCTCGAGGTTGTGTCGCTTAGTACGTCACATAGCCAAGCAACAAGATGTGTTATTCATGAGACTAGAAGTCCGTATCAAGCCCGAACACGTTTTCCCAGTCTTTGTTTCAATCGCTGATGACGTCTTTGACGATAACGTCATCAACTATGGGAGAATAATGATGATGTTTACACTTGGTATGCGTCTGGGTAAGCATCTGGTTAATAATTCTTACAATACAGATGTGAATGTCCAGAACCTGGAGGAAAGCTCCGCTACATCTGTAGGCACGTATATGTCTGATAAACTACATCCTTGGATACTGCGACACAAAGGTGGGTGGCGTAATTTCTATACTTGGTTGCAAGCAACAGTTGAATAAATACATAACTAACAGCTTACATCTCAGTATTTGTCTCTGTGTTTGTTTATGCGTTTGTGTGTGTACGTGTGTGTGTGTGTGTGTGTACGTGTGTGTGTGTGTGTGTGTGTGTGTGTGTGTGTGTATGTGTGTGTGTGTGTGTGTGTGTGTGAGTGTGGGTTTTCTCAGGCAGCCGCCCGACTCCGCGCGAGCGATTATTCACGCTACCGACCGCCAACTTAATGACTTTTGCATATGGCGCCGTAGAGACCCGCCAACACTACTACTAAGATGTTTTCTCGGATATCCGCGTTCGTTAACAAAAAGGTTGTGCGCTTTGTGTATTTGTTAGGTTATGTGTCTGCTCTTGTGTGTGTGTGTGTGTGTGTGTGTGTGTGTGTGTGTGTGTGTGTGTGTGTGTGTGTGTGTGTGTGTGTGTGTGTGTGTGTGTGTGTGTGTGTGTGTGTGTGTGTGTGTGTGTGTGTGTGTGTGTGTGTGTGTGTGTGTGTGTGTGTGTGTGTGTGTGTGTTTGTGATGTCCATGTTCATGTCTGTACGTCTGTGTGGTTGCATTTGTGTGTATTTGTCACTGCTCATGTCTGTATGTACAAGTGTGTATGTGTCTTTGTTCTTGTTTGTACGTGTGTGTGACTGTCTTTGTATTTGTGTGTGAGTACTTGTGTGTATAGATGATGTTTTGGTGACAGTAGTAATGGTAGGAGATATGAGTGTACTTGTCTGACTGTGTGTACTTGTTGTCAGAGTCTTGCATTCAGCAATAACACAGGTTCGTAATCACCAACAAGTGTGATACAAACACGGTCACAGAATGACTTGACGTGACGCACTACAACTACAATTCAAACACTTTATTCACACATCTCACTCATCACAACCATTACATGCATCGTACAAGTACAATGACGATGCAATAATACATTCAATCGATATATCAATACAATGTATACAACTCACAAGCGTACAGTCTCCTATATTCACACAGGCGTTCTCTCTATTCGCGTTCATACACCCAAGTATACGAGCACCATTCATTCCGTCTGTCTTGTCCAACGCTCCCAAGCCGTCTGCCCGCTAACCACTGTGAGTCTCGCTAGTCGGGGTTGCGTCCCTGCGTGGACTTCATGTTCCACGCATTCACCGACTGGCCATTCCTGACAAAGCGTGGTTAGTGTCGCTCACAGGTGGACCCCTGGCCGTACTCGCCAGGCGTCGTTGACGACGACGCGGTAGAACTGATGGGGAGATTATGACATTCTCCCGCTCTCCTTTTCATGAAAGGGGGAGCCTTTCATGTACTCTATATACATATGGGTTTATTTAATAAACCTGTCAGAATCGACCCATTATTTGTCATCTGACATGACACTTTGGTTTATATTTGAAATCTGTAAATAATTGTAAGTTATATACACACATTCTTTAATGCTGCTATGCAGCAACACTCATCAAGTACAATCCACTCGATGGGTTCTTACTTTAGTTGTAATATGACACAGCCAGTCCGGTAGCTATCAGCGAACACGCAACTACCTCCCGACAGATAAAGAAAAATTGCAAAAACGTCATGTCAGGCCGCGAGTCGTCTAATTATAAGATGACTCCAACATTTGACCTCAACCTCATTTGGTCGGAATGTCTCATGAAGGTCTACAACTTCGGTAATTAATACCATGCATAGCTGACGTCATCTTGATGTGTCACCAATATGGCAACCTGAGAATGGCTTCTATACATGTTACACATTATTACTAATTTCAATTGTTTCCCTTGAAACAATACAAAATCTATGGGGGATAATTTCAACATGCTGTCAAAGAAAATAAATTACATTAGTAAATCAATTTCTAAGCTACATAGTTTGATGCTTATTGACAATAGCGAACTAAATGTCACTATTGCGAACAAGTTAATCAAGTTATGATTCTCAGATCACATCTATCAAAATCCTTACATACAATTTGTATATGTAAAATTTCAGCTCACAAAGTTTATATAAATCGTCAATTCTTTGTGAGGATTACACTATAGTCTGCTACTTTTCAGATAAATTTCACAAACACCGGAAATACACAGCTGGTTGTTAAGTTGTAGATAACACAATGTTCTTCCGTCTGGATGTTATATAAAGGAACGGAGTATACAGTTTATAAGCACAGCTGCCTGGATTAACTCTTTCTTTCACAATATGGAATAAATGTGTTCTGTAGAATCCAGATGTCACAGTCTCTCCTCGCACAGATTAAAATACGTCATAACACTCTGTCTCGCAGGTACTATGGATATTTGAATAGTTCAAGTGAAGTAAGTCTTGAAATCACGTAGCACTGTTCGTTACAATGTTTATATATATTTAAAATAATGTTACCTTTCGATCACATACAACACAAGTATTCATCACAAATATTACTATAATTATAAAATATATATATATATATTTACATTGGGACGTTGTCCCTATCACACTTTCTACACAGCGTTACTGAAATACATTTCATAATTCGCCGTGTTGCTGAGCGCTATATTACTCTGCAGATTTTTCATTCATCTGCTGTGTGCGCTCAGGCACCATTGGGCTTTTGGGTGTGTCGTAAGGACATCTGGAAAGAAGGTCAGCAATCGTATTTTGAGTGCCAGAGATATGCCTGACTTCAAAACTGAAATCTTGCAATAATAGTGACCATCTTGCTACCCTGTGGTTGGTAGGCGTTCCCGTCGTGATGATTTTTAACGGACTGTTGTCTGTCTCTACTATGAAATGTGTTCCAAGAAGGAATCTGGATAGTTTTCTAACCGAATACACAAGAGCCAACGCCTCAATTTCCGGCGTCGACCAAAATCGCTCTCTGGTCTTTAATTTCCGACTTACGTAATACACTGGGTGGAGAATTTGATTGTGTTCCTGCAGAAGTACTGCCCCAATCGCTACGGAGCTCGCGTCTGTTCTCAATCTGAAAATAGTACCCAAATTTGGTAATTTAAGAATGGGGTTACTAGAAAAATAAGATAACACTTTTGTAAATGCAGGTCTTAGGCATTCGCTGTGTACAATTTTGTTAGATTTGTCTTTCGTTAGTAGGTTAGTGAAACATTCTGTCAAAGTGGCAAAGTTTGGTATAAACTGTCTGTAATAATTCAACAGACCTAGGACACTTCGCACTTCTTTCTTTGTTGTCGGAATCGACAATTTCAGAATACGTGACACGATGTTATCGTCAGTATTAACAAAGCCATTACAAATTTTATAACCCAAAACTGAAATTTCTTGGTAGGCAATGTCAACTTTCGATGGTTTGACTGTCATTCCGTGCTGTCTGATGCGGTCAAATGTCTGTTCTAATGTTGTCACATGGTCCTGTCATAGTCTTTGTATGTACACATATGTCGTCCATGTAAGAAATAATATTAGGTATGTCTGTCAGAAGAAGTCTCGTCATCCGTACAAAGGTCGCCAGGGCATTAACTAGCCCGAATGGAAGCTTGCACCATTCGTATAGACCCCAGGGTGTGGCAAATGCTGTCAGATGTATGCTGTCACTATGTACCGGTATTTGCCAATATCCTTTGGTCATGTCCAGTTTTGTAAAGTATCTAGAATCTGTCAGTTCAGTCAGTATGTCTTCACAGTTGCTCATTGGTTCTAAATCCAACTGTGTGATGTTGTTCAGTTTCCTATAGTCAACACAGAGTCGTATCGTGTTGTCCTTCTTTTTCACTATCACTATCGGTGAACAAAAATGTGATTGTGATCGTCTGATGATATGATTCTTCTCTAAGTCTATGATTTCCTGATGTAATTTCTCTTTGTAGTGTATGGGAATGGAGTATGGTCTGCATTTTATTGGTGTGTTGGATGTCAGAATAATGTGATGATGCACTAAGTCTGTTTGTCCTGGGTTGTTGGAGAAAATGCTACTGTAGTCTTGTAACAGTTGTCTGCAACTGTCGGTCTCTGTCTGAGTCAGATTAGGATTTATTTTGATGTCGTGCAGATTGTTTGTCGTGTCAAGTGATGGGGTCGGTATTTCGTCGGTGTCGTCATCGTCTGTGTGGTCTACTATCGTTGTGCTTGCTGCTGTCTCGTCTTGGTCTTCGTCTCTGTTGTAGTACGGTTTTAACATGTTGATGTGAAATATTTTATGTTTGTCTTTCACTGCTATCTCATAGTCTACAGTCGAGATTTGTCTCAGTACTTTAAATGGTCCTTGCCATGAGTCTGTCAAAAGATGTCTGTCGCTTGGCAAAAGAAGTAGTACGTCTTGTCCAGGTGTCAGTGTTATTGTCCTATTTCCTCTGTTTGCATACTGTCTGTAAATAGCACCAGATTGTTTCAGTGCTTCTTTAGCTAACACACAAGATTTCATTATCCTATCACGCAATGATGTTACATGTTCATATGATGATACTGGTTTATGTACAGTTATACTTTCAGTTAACATAGAATGGTACATAGATAATGGGCCGCGTGGTTTGGCTCCATAAACAAGTTCAAATGGTGAGAAACCTGTACTGGAATGAGGTACTTAGCGATATGCAAATAGTATGGCAGGTAAATAAGTATTCCAGTCTTCAGGGTGTTCCTGGGTAACTTTTGATAACATATGCTTGAGATCCCCATTCATCTTTTCTATAATTCCCGTCGAATGAGGGTGGTATGGGCTGTTAAAGCACTGCTTTACCCCTAACATTCTAGTAAAGGCTTGAGTGGCTGCAGCTATGAACTGACTCCCACGATCTGAGAGAATGGTATCAGGAAACCCTACTCTAGAAAATATATGGAAGACAACTTCCATAACATCCTTGGCAGTTATGTTCTTAAGTGGAATTGCCTCAGACCATCTGCTACAGAGGTCAATTATAGTTATTATGAACTTATTCCCTCTTGATGTTACGTGGTTAAGAGGACCTACAATATCAACATATATCTTTTCAAAAGGTCTACTTGCTAGATCTGTTATTTGTAGTTCAGCTTGCGGGTGTTTACCCTTTTTAACAAGCTTCTGGCAGATGTCACAAGTTCTGCAATATTTCTTTGTATCACTGCAGAATTTAGGCCAGTAGAACTGAGTAAGTAATCTCGATCTAGTTTTCGAATAAGCCATATGCCCTGCAAAGGGTATGTCATGTGCTAGATGTAATGCTTGTTTGCGGTGTTCGGTTGGTAACACCGTTTGCTCAGTGGTGCTGGTACCTTTGGTGTAGTACCGTGTAAGGATACCACCTTTCAGTGCAAAATGCCATCTAGCATTCTTTGTTAGTCTTGGCTTTTGGCCTATTAGATTAAAATACTTGTGCAAAGATAAATCGGCCTTTTGGGCTGTTATGAAATTCTCCCTCATGGTTTTAGGAGGTAATATAACTGGGCTTAACATTTCCAAAGCCTCAGTCTGATCAATTTGATCTTGCACTTTGGCAGCAGATCTAGTTACTGCATTTACAATATCAACAACATGACATGGTGATGTTACATTTATATCAATACATTCATGTGATGAAGTTAATGAATTGGCAAACATACATTCATTCACAGGTGATAATACATTTTCAACAGCATGTTCAGTTGAAGATGATATTGCATTATCAACAATACATTGGACAGAAGAATGTTAAACTGTCATGTGGCATATCATTTACCTCAGGAAAGTTACCCACAATTATGTCGCAACATGGGTTGGATAATGCTGCGCATTTAACCTTTCCTGTGAGAAATGGGGTGTCAATATATGCCCATGCAAGTGGGTATTTCTCGATGTTACCTGAGAAAGTTCTGCATGTAACATGTTTGCCTGTATAATCTGAAGGTAAAATAAAGTCTCTCTTCAAACCAATAAGAGTACATCCACTATCCCGTAAAACGGTGGCAGATTTGCCATTTACACATCCTTGGTGGAGTGTTAAGTTTACCTCTGGAGTTTATTACCAAATTGGCTTCTTCATTGGCAATAGGTATTGAGTGGCCGCATGTTAATAGGCCATCTTCATGAAAACGATCACAGATGGTACATTTGTTAAGATGAAATACATCAATGGCCTGTGCTGAATTAACAGGATGATTTTCTACTGTTTCTTCATCTGAGGAAGAGCTATCAAACATGGCTGCATTAGCCTTTCTGGTCATTTGTTTACCTTTACAAGCATGACGCCAGTGGCCATATGCTTTGCAAAGGAAGCATTTGGTTAGTCGTTTATAGCTCTTTCTCTCCTTATCTTGCTTATCTATATAGTTTTGCAAGTATGTGAGGTACCCAGGGTGTTTGTCACACATATCATTCTCGTTATGTGGAAGATGGCAATATCTGCATTGGTAATACTTCTTAGCAGATTGCTTAAAGAGTTTCTTGTTACTGTAGGGACCTGACTTCGTTCTGTCATAGGTAGCGGCTGCTACAAAGTCAATCCACTAGTAAAACAATGTTTGTTGGCTGTGAAATAAGCCGAACCTCGTTTCTCTATATGTTGCACACTCTCGCACTCACATTCTTTCAGAAACTTAGAAAATGGTGGTGGTAGAGATGAAATAATTTTATCTCTAAGAATTAGATCTTTCAACTTATCAAAGCTGTTTACTTTGGCTGATGAAAGCCATTTACTAAATACATCCTGTACTACTGAGATGTAGTCAGAGAAAGTTTGCGTTGGTTTTGGAGCTAATTTGCTAAACTGTTCTCTGTAGCCTGCTTCATCTAACAGGAAATGTGACATAATTTTGGACTTAATATATTGATAATCTTTCCTAAGATCTTTGGGAATGGTCTCTATCACTTTGAGAGGTTCCCCAGAAAGACTTCTCATATATATAATGTTCCATTCAGTCTCTGGGATCTGATAATGCTCCATTATCGTTTCAAAGTTCTGGGTGAAGGCTGCAATGCAGTCGCCCGTGGTGAAATTTTTGACGATCCCTTTGTACTTTTTGTACTGATTCTCTTTTTCTAGTCTTTCTGACTTTCGAGAATCTTTCTCTGCTGATGTTTCAGCTTCCAGCTGTTTAATTTTTAGCTGCATTTCAAGTTCTTCCTTTTTCGTCCGTGCATTAATTTCAAGCTCTTCTCTCTTGCTCTGGGCAGAGATCTCAGCTTTTCTTAATTCGGCCTCTGTTTCTGCCTTTCTAGCATCTGATTCTGCCTGTTTAGTTTTGGCATCTAATTCTGCCTTTTTCAGCTTCTTTCAGCAGCTCTGTCTTCGCGTTCCCTAACTTTATCCTGTAATAGGAGATGCTCTGAATACTTTGCCTCACTCCATTTTGTCAACCCATCACCAGTTAACTTTAATTTCAAACCAGATTCGATAAAATCATTCATTGTGGACATGATGAAGTATTTTAAACACAATGAATGTACAAAAAGTTAATTATGGTGTTAGTAAATAATTTGTACAGTATTTATCGAATACAGCTTATGCCTAAACCTACACACAAAAGTATATGTGAAAAAAGGTAATACTTAAGTGGCTTTGGAGCTCTGGAGTATGATGGAGAACTGTACCAGAGAATGGCTGCCTGAACGTTACTGCCCGGAAAAATGAACTTTACTT
The DNA here is from genome assembly GCA_014155875.1 of Cepaea nemoralis. Lineage (NCBI taxonomy): Eukaryota > Metazoa > Mollusca > Gastropoda > Stylommatophora > Helicidae > Cepaea > Cepaea nemoralis. The sequence goes on along the minus strand of JACEFZ010028436.1, from coordinate 140,227 downwards.
GCTAACGGTTTCGGATGACACAAAAACCTGTTGCTTTTGGAAGAAGAAAATATTAGGACATGTATGTTTATGTGGTGTATGCGTTGTCAACTAAGTTTTGTAGGTTTGTGTGCTGTCAAGTATGTTTGTTAGTCGTACTGTCGTCCGTTCAACACATTCAACAACTTGCTTTCCATGTTGCTTTCTTTCCAAAACTTTCTGCTTACACACACGTTCAATCGTATTTTACAACTAATTCCAAGATGGATGATACACCCACGTTTACACTTATGGTTCAAATAATCCAACAAGGACGATGCACCACGTTACACTTATGGTTCAAATAATCCAAGAAGGACGATGCACCCACGTTCACACTTGTCAGAGTCTTGCATTCAGCAATAACATAGGCTCGTAATCACCAACAAGATGTGATACAAAACACGGTCACAGAATGACTTGACGTGACGCACTACACGTACAATGCAAACACTTTATTCACACAACTCGCTCATCACAACAATTATATGCATCGTACAATTACAATGACGATGCAATAATACATTCAATCGATATATCAATACAATGTAAACAACTCACAAGCGTACAGTCTCCTATATTCACACAGGCGTTCTCTCTAATCGCGTTCATACACCCAAGTTTACGAGCACCATTCATTCCGTCTGTCTTGTCCAACGCTCCCAAGCCGTCTGCCCGCTAACCACTGTGAGTCTCGCTAGTCGGGGTTGCGTCCCTGCGTGGACTTCATGTTCCACGCATTCACCGACTGGCCATTCCTGACACAGCGTGGTTAGTGTCGCTCACAGGTGGACCCCTGGCCGTACTCGCCAGGCGTCGTTGACGACGACGCGGTAGAACTGATGGGGAGATTATGACACTTGTGTATAGTTGATGTTGTGGTGACAGAAGTAATGATAGGCGTTGTGTGTGTGTATGCACTTGTAATGTCCATGTTAATGTCTGTACGTGTGTGGTTGTATTGTGTATATTTGTCACTGTCCATGTCTGTATGCACAAAAGTGTATGTGTCTTTAATCTTGTTTGTACGTGTGTGTGGTTGTCTTTGTGTGTGTAATTGTGTATAGTTGATGTTGTGGTGACAGTAGTAATGGTAGGAGATGTGTGTACTAGTCTGTATGTGTGTATCAAATGTTTATGTGTCTGTTTTTGTGTGTGTCTGCACTCGTGATGTATGTATGTACAAGTGCGTATGTGTCTTTGTTCTTGTTTGTACGTGTGTGTGGTTGTCTTTGTGTGTGTGTGCTGTGTATAGTTGATGTTTTGGTGACAGTAGTAATGGTAGGAAATGTGTGTACTTGTCTGTATGTGTGTATCAAGTGTGTGTGTCTCCACTCGTGATGCCTGTATGTACAAGTGTTTGTGTGTTTGCCACTGTTCATGACTGTATGTACACGTGTGTATGTGTCTTTGTTCTTGTCAGTATGTGTGTGGTTGTGTATAGCGTTTGTTGTGGTGACAGTAGTAATGGTAGGAGATGTGTGTACTTTTCTGTATGTACAAGTGTGTATGTGTCTTTGTTCTTGTCTGTATGTGTGTGGTTGTGTAGTTGTGGTGACAGTAGTAATGGTAGGAGTTGTGGTAACAGTAGTGGAATGGGTTTCCTCTTCAGACCAATCACTCTCTAGACACAGCTCACGACCATCAACAACCACCACTATTATAGTTATAAGCACATCCTCTTCTACAATTTAAGAGGTCACTCGATCACTTGGCCACTACTTAACCACTACTTGACCACTACTTTAAAACCTCTTGATCATCACCATGTCACTACACCCACTTTCCGCTAACATTTCTAACTTCACCACTACTTGACCACTGCTTGACCACTACTTTGCCATCTCCTGATCATCACCATATCACTACACCTACTTTCCGCTAAAATTTCTTCACTTGACCACTACTTGATCACTGCTTGACCACTACTTTACCATCTCTTCATCATCACCATATCATTACACGTACTTTCCCCTAAAATGTTCTCACTTGAACACTACTTGACCACTGCTTGACCACTACTTGATTCACCCTTTGATCATCACCAATAGTTGTTGTTCTAACACCGGCTCGAATCCCAGACTCTCTAACCAACACTTAACCACTAATGCCCTCTTATCAACACACGCTCACATTTAAGCTTTTCATTTATGAACAGCCCATTTACTATTTATTAGTATAGTACACTTCACTCTCATTCCGGATCCATACACAACGAAAATATACCTCTACATATACTGTTTCCACTAGCATAATCCTCCCTTAATACCTTAATTACTTTTACTTTCTATTTTACGCTCTTCAAAAACACTTCAACTCAGACACATTTCTCCAAAACTTTCACCGAGCCAGATTATTTTAACCGAACCGAAGTTCCCAACTTTCCTACGATTTTTCACGCGACCCAGATTTTCGACACCAGAATCTTCTGCATCATCAATTTCCACACTCTTCCTAATCCTCATTTATACTCATTAAGCAACATCATCTACTACTCGCGGGTTCATTCCCTATTCTTGCACTCATCGACGAAATGACCGTTTACTTCTTTGATGTTTTGGCAAAAATGTATTGAAACCACGCCTTGTGTGTGTGTGTGTGTGTGTGTGTGTGTGTGTGTGTGTGTGTGTGTGTGTGTGTGTGTGTGTGTGTGTGTGTGTGTACACATACATGTGTGTGTGTGTGATCTCATCTCATCTTGTTCCTCTT
>JACEFZ010028436.1:0-132500 GCA_014155875.1 Cepaea nemoralis | reverse complement strand
CGTCTTAAAATTTTGTTCTCAAAGGTTTGTAACAAGGCTTCATCTCCTTTCATTGTACTCCAGGTTTCAGAGCCATACAGCACAACTGGTCTGATCAGTGTTTTGTATATTGTGATTTTGGTGTTACGAGATAGCGCCTTTGATTTTAGTAGATGTTGTAGTGCATAGTATATCTTATTTCCAGAGTTGATTCTAGTTTGTATTTCTTCCCTTATGATGTTGGAGCAGTTGATGATTGTACCCAGGTATTTGTATGTTTCCGTTCTTTTAATGGTCATATTATCTATTTGTATGTGGCCAGAGTTTTTAGTCATTCCGTCTCTTGAAATTACCATATATTCTGTCTTATCTTGGTTGATAACCAGCCCCATCTGTTGGGCTTTTTCCTTTAAGTGAGTCAATATTTCCAATGTCTTTTGTTCACTTTGCCCTATAATATCTATATCATCTGCATAACCAAGCAGCTTGGATGTTCCTCCAATATCACATTCCTCCTTTATCTTCCTTACAACTTTCTCTAGAGCCAGATTGAAGAGTAGCGGCGATAGTGCATCACCCTGTTTCAAGCCAGATGTTATTTGGAAGGGGTCTGATTTCCTGCCTTTATATGTTACTATATTATAAGTATCTTCCATGCATAGTCTGGTCATGTTGATTAACTTCCTTGGTATTCCAAATTCCTGCATAGAATTCCATAGACTATTCCTGTGGACACTATCATAAGCCTTTTTAAAATCCACAAAAATGTTATGGAGATCTCTTTTATATTCCCAATGTTTCTCGGCTATTTGTCGTAAGATAGATATCTGATCTATTGTTGATCTGTTTGGTCTAAAACCCGCCTGGTAGTCACCTAATATGTCTTCTGAATATGGTTTTAGTCTATTTAGTAATACTGCGGGTAGTATCTTGTGGACAGTAGTGATATTCCTCTATAATTTCCACAAAATTACTTAGATGTCAATAATATAATAATGAAAAATATAATATCATGTGCTGCAGATATTGCTCCTAATATGATGGGGAAGGAAAATGATTGCTTAAAATTGATGAAAGATGAAAATCCAGAAATGCATCTTGTGCATTGTGTTATTCACAAGGAAAATCTGGCAGCTAAAAACATTTAACCTGTTCTAAATGAAGTACTCCGTGGCTAAAGGCCTGCTAACGAACGAACGAACGAACGACGAACGAACGAACGAACAAACGAACGAACGAACAAACTTTATTTTCGAAGGGTAACAAATTGGGCACGCAGGCCCGTCTTACATTCCGCCCTTTCAAACACGGTTCTTGAGTCGGGTACCAGGCGTTCGAAGCTCAGCTGCGACCGATTTGTGCAGCAGACCGTGTCGCGTTGTGATATAACGTGCTGGTATGGGAGCCGGTCGTTCAGAAAGCAATGGCAAACTACTGAACGTAACACTTGCCTAGTACATCAACAGCAGCTGAAAAATGCTGGTGTTGACTGCAACGTCCCGTAAGGGATACGCAACATTTAAAAAAAACAATGAAGTACTAAATTTAGTTATAAAGTGTATCAATGCTATTAAAGCTAGTGCCAAATGTGAACGTCTCTTCAAGTTATTTTGTGAAGAACAACATGAAGACTATGTGAGACTTATACTTCACACTGAAGTAAGATGGCTCCCCAAAGGGAACTGCATGAAAAGATTTATGGAACTATTAGATACTCTTAGTGATTTTTTAAGCGACATGCTTGAAATGAAAAAAATCTGTTAACGGTGAAAGGTAAGGCATTTGTGAGTTATTTAGCCGATATCTTTGAAAAACTAAATATATTAAATAAACAACTTCAAGGAACACATAAAACTCTTGTCGATGCAAAAGCGAAGATATTTGGTTTCATTACCTTTATTGAATTATGTCAGACATATATTTACAACAAAACTTTTGACAAGTTTCATTGGCTCAAACAATGTGAAGTGACTGATATATGTTACTGTCGATCATCTGGAAATTTTATCGGCCTATTTAAAAGAAAGATTTTCTGATTTGAATGAAACACATTGATTTCCCAACTTGGATGATGCAGCCAATGTTAGTGGATTTGTCTGATATAAGAAATATGCAGTATCAAGAAGAACTCGCAGAAATGCAAAATGATGAGTCAATTAAAATTGTATTCAATATAAACGGAGCGATGACAGGGCTGTGTGAGGAAACCGAAATCAAATATCCAAATGCAACCAAATGTGCAAGAGAACTATTGTTACCGTTTCCATCTTCATATTTAGCTTAATGCAGATTTAGTGCTATAAATGATTTGGTGCCAAAAAAAAAAAAAAAAAGAAATCGGCTGGATATAACAAAACAGGGAGATTTGAGACTGAAGTTAACTAAATTTGAACGTGACATATAATCTCTTTGCAGCAAGCATCAAGCACAAGGACCTCACTAAATTTAAATAATAAATAATTACTAATAATTAACATGATATAGAAAAATCTTTCATTAAAATTATTTTGTACATGAATTTCAGTTCGCCATTATATGTTTTGAAAATTGACTTACTCTATTTGCTCAATAATTTCCTTGTGATTTCTTCCTAAAACCTATCTTTCAAGTTTATTTAGTGAACATTTCAAGTCTTGAATATTAAACATTATGTATATGTTGTGGGGGGAGGGGAGGGGGATAAGAATTTTAGAAAGACTTAAGTGAGGCATAGCACAAAAAAGGTTGGGAAACACTGGCGTTGACGCTATTCAGTGTCACCTTGAACTTGAGGCCCGCGTACTCTTCGTGCCCCGTCAACTACTCATGTTATTGTTAATACATAGCAATCTATCTACCCCTTCCTTGACTGTCGAGTGCATCATGATACATCTAAGGCATATAAAACTATCTTCTCCCAATCTGATAAATGTTGATGCAAGCCCTAACTGCATGAAATAAAATAAACATGACTGATACCCAAATCTTCACTAATGAATGCACACATACGCCTTTTTTATGGCAAATTATAACGTTAAATTATTTTACTATAATCACAATCTCCGTCCATTTATAGTCTCACATAATGACATGACCACCTAAATGCAACACTTTAATTGCGCTTGCGTGTTCTGTGAGATTGTGGTTATGGCTCTGTAGAACATGTTCAAAGACTGGCATATTCATGTAAAAGATAACACTAATAATCATACGTTTTACTATTCAGTCTTAACGGAAATGGGTATCTTATAGAATCTCTTAGACAATGTATAAAGTCCGTGCTTCAGTTGTGTCACACACCAGGCAATGCTTCAAGTCCGTGCTTAAGTTGTGTCACACACTAGGCAATGCCTCAAATCCGTCCTTAAGTTGTGTCACGCACTAGGCAATGCCTCAAGTCCGTGCTTCATTTGTGTCACACACTAGGCAATGCCTCAAGTCTGTGCTTCAGTTGTGTCAAGCTCTCAAAGCACAGCACTACTGTGGCAATCTATTAGATTTTAAATAATGATCACCGTTGTGTAGGCGCCTCCATTTATATGTGAACTCTATAGCATTATTACTAGTTCTGGATGGTATAGCAACTCAACTACATTTTCTTCTTTCCGTAAGCTGAAATGTCACTGTAGATCATCAAATCACAGCAAGCAGAACCAATGACACCCGTTGTCTTTCAGAACACGAAATGGATGTTTGAAACAATTCCAAAGGACTAAAGCATTAATCATCTCTCATAGACTAGCCAATCCACTTTCCATGTCTTACCCAGGTCTATAATCGCCTGAGACGAACCCTTTGAAAAAACGCTTGATGCACTCTTGTACAATAATATATTGTTTCAAATATATGTAAAACATGATATAAATTTCAAGTTGAATAGGAAATATTTGTCCAAATGTTTACCCACACACTTATCAGGCTGGGGAGCCAAAGCAACTGGAGTTAACGAGAATGCAGTGCTATAGGTACATGAGAACAAAGCAAGTTCACAAATCTCACAAATCTTATAATTACAAAGCTCTACAAAGATGGGTGTTTTTTTTCTTTCTGTCAAGCATTTACATCTGATTTTGCATAAATGATGCCTGCCAAATGCAAATGACACATTTACTTGTCTGTAGCAGCTCTAGTTTTATTTTTATTTTTTTTTAGATACCGGCATTTGTGTAATTAATTAATATTATTACAGTATTTTCTGCATAAGACTGGAGGGAAAATTATTGCTATCTAGTCTCTTAAAGGTGAAACTACTTAAAGTTTTAGTTTTCCAAGAATCTTCCAAGAAGTGCATTTCTTTGTTAGATTGTAACCCACTACATGCATGTTAGTATACTTGTTATGTTCTTAACCTTCAAACACAGAATGACATCATCTTCAAGAAGAGCATGTCTTCTTTCACGAGATTTATTTTGTTCTATTTGTGGAGAATACGCTTTGAAAGAAGGCTGTAATTGTTTGTGTGAAAAGGGCACACTTTGCTTATTTTAAATTAAAATTGTGTGACCAGGACAAGTCTTGGGCTCCTCATATTATTTGAAACACATGTGTTGAACACCTGCGACAGTTGACTTGCGAGAAAAGAACATGTTTACAATTTGAAATTCCAATAGTTTGGAGGGAGCCCAAGAACCACAATGATGACTGTTATTTCTGTGATGTCAATATTAAGGGAATTAGTTTAACAAATCACAAGAAATGAAAATATCCAGATTTAGATTCTGCTGGATGAAATGTTCCACACGGAGATGATATAGCAATTTCAACTTTCAGTCAGATTTCGGATTCCCTGCAAGAAGATGAGATAGGAGTGGCATTGGAACGTCAAGTGACAGTGATAGTGATTTCGAAGATGACTGTCCCAGCTGCTTAACGCTTCGACCAGTCTGGTCGGAATTATCTAACACGAGATCTATATCTCTCCAAGAAATCTTCAGAACTTTTGGCTTCACGATTGAAAGATAAAAATGCTGACTGTTGTAACAACGGTTACATTTTATCGCAGCAGAGAGAAAGGTTTTCTTCCATTTTTAAAAAAAATACTTTGTATATTGTAAACAAAATGGGTGTAAATTATACATAAGATGAGTGTATACCTTTCATAGACAGATATAAAGGAAGTTTAAAAGGTGTTCTCTTAAACAATGGCAACACATCTGGCTCAATTCCAATTGCTCATTCTTTTACATTGAAGGAGGAGTATGCTACAATAAGTACAGTTCTCGAAACATTGAATTATTTAGAACGTAACTGGATGGTTTGTGTAGATCATAAGATGATGGGCTTCTTGCTTGACCAGAAAAAGGGATTTACCAAATATTCATGCTTCATATGTTAGTGGGATAGCAGGGCAAATTATACACACTGGACAAAGAACCAGTTGCCGTTGAGGGATGAATTTAAAGTTGGAGAAAGAAATATTGTCAAGGTGCCTCTCATAGATCGAAAAAAAAGTTCTACTGCAACCATTACATACACAGCTTGAGGAAGGCACTGAACAAAGATGGTCTCATCTCACCTTGTTCCTCTTGTACCTATCGATGTCGAGGTGTAGCATAAACAGCGGGAGAGTGCCGATTAGCGACAACATCAACATCGTTGTGGGCTGAAGCATGGATAGCATGAAACATGTGCAACCCGTGGACCCATGTGAGAAGGACAGCGCAAGGTGGCACGAGAAATCAGCTCGGGGGCATTCGGTGCAGATCTGTCAAGGAAGATGGATCCGTGTGCATCTCCTATGGCAAGTTCGAATGGAATTGAGATACTTCCCGTTTTGGTTGTGATTAATTTAAGCCATTATTGATTAGCGTGCTAGTGAAATGTTTCAGTGACTTATTCATGGATATGAGTAGTTAATGTCAATAGTAAGTGTCAAGACAATATACTAAACTAACTTTCGTCAGCGTCGTGTCATTATTTGAACAGTTCATTGTTATCGTCAAATGTATTGATGACGTTCAAGAAGCAGAGATGGTAAATATGTATGAAAGAAAGCCTTTTATCCCAGATTCTGCAGCTGACATAAATAGAACACGGTACACAAGAACCCTGCCACAAGAACTATGCCCTGTTCACGAGGAGGAACCACTCTATAAATGAAAGATAATTATATTACAATGGCCAGTTGTATCTTACCGTCTTCATTCCCTTCAACTTCAGGCAGGTCAATACTTTGTCTTGGGAATGGTATGCTTTGATGGATAAAACTTCTCCTTCTTTACCGCCGCATTTCTCTCTCTCTCTCTCTCTCTCTCTCTCTCTCTCTCTCTCTCTCTCTCTCTCTCTCTCTCTCTCTCTCTCTCTCTCTCTCTCTCTGAAATCGTTTCTTCGTAGGGTGGCTCTGCGGACAGAGAAACTTGTCTGCTTGTATTAGCATCTTTGTATTTAAGCGTTCCCTTAGTGCCTGTGTCCTCCCAGTCTTCTCCGCTTCCACTGAAAAGGTTGATTTTGTCTCCCTGTAGTGACTCTAAGTGTTTGATTTTGCACCTTATCCAGCTCTTGTAGTGTGGTATTTGATGCTCAACATTATGTAGTTGACCGTTTTCCAAATGTAGTCGTATGCTATGTTGGTAAAGTTTGCGAGGCTTTTTCTGGCTTCTAGAATAAGTAACAATCTTCTCTTATCTTGGACATGTCATAACAAATGATAGCAAAAGTGAAACAGAAATAAAAAAAGAGAATAGGAATATCCAAGTTGCGTTTCAACATCATGTAATATGTATACTATATCAAGAGAGATTAACAACGCACTAAAATGAGAAATGTCAAATGTTATGTATGGACACTACTATATGGCGCGGAAGTCTGGATAATGAACAAGCAATTAGAAAGTTGAATAGAGGCCATGGAGACGTGGATATAAAAACAGATTGTGTCGTTCATAGAAACAAAACCGATCAACTACAGAGGTTCTAGAAAACAATGGGGCCGAAAAGTGAGTGGATGGAAGAAATAAAATAGTGGCAAGTGAAATATTTCAACCACTTTAAAAGACATAACACCCTCATAAAAACCAAACTGGAGGGTAAGGTTAAAGGCAAGCGAGCAAGAGTTAGACAACGATACAGGTGGAAGTTAACATCAATAGATTAACGAACAGCAACCTGTTATAATGTACAATCACGGTGAGAGAAATATCTATGGATCCATTGCAGCCAACACTCATTGTGGAGGCGGCACCTTATTGATTAATTGATTTCTAGCTGTCACCGCTTCTAGTTTCACTTAGATTTCTCACTATGTCTATCTCTCTGCTGGCTTTGACTGTTGCCTTGGTAATGCGCTTCTTCCAAATTAGCTTGTCATCAAATGTAATCTGAGATATGTGATATGTTTATCTTCACTTTTGGGTCTTTTATTTACTTACAAGACGCAGTTTTTAGTTTTGGGGAGAGGGTCAAGAGAGTGGCCATACGTGTCTGTGTGTTTGCTGACACCATCAATTTTCCCATCCATGTAGCCAATAGATGTATAGCTCGATGTAGCATCCTGGTAACCTCTGCTCCATGTTCGTGTGTGTACCACATTGCCATGTTATCACCGTACATTACCACTGTAATTCCATGTTCTTGTGCGTACCACATTGCCATGTTATCATTGTACAGTACCACTTTAACTCCATGTTCGTGTGTCCACAACGTTACCATGTTATCACAATACATTATCACTTTAACTCCATATTCGTTTGTGTACACCATTGCCATGTTATCACCGTACATTACCACTTTACTTCTATGTTCGTGTGTGTACCACATTACCGTGTTATCACCGTACATTACCACTTTAAATACGAGTTCGTGTCTTAAACCACATTATCATGTTATCACCGTACATTACCACTTTACTTCCATGTTCGTTTGTATACCACATTACCATGTTATCACCGTACATTACCACTTTACTTCCATGTTCGTTTGTATACCACATTACCATGTTATCACCGTACATTACCACTTTAAATACGAGTTCGTGTCTTAAACCACATTACCATGTTATCACAGTACATTACCACTTTACTTCCATGTTCGTTTGTATACCACATTACCATGTTATCACCGTACATTACCACTTTACTTCTATGTTCGTGTGTGTACCACATTACCGTGTTATCACCGTACACTACCACTTTAAATACGAGTTCGTGTGTGTACCACATTACCATGTTATCACTGTACATTACCACATTAACTCCATGTTCGTGTGTGTACCACATTACCATGTTATCACTGTACATTACCACTTTACTTCCATGTTGTTTTGAGAATCCAGTCTTTGATGTTAGATAGAACAGTGGACAATAGAGCACTGCCTCGATAGGCACCCTAACGCAGCAGAACTGTCTTGCTGTTGAGGTCAAGATACACACGACATGTCCTTTTACATTTCATGGAGAATAATGAGAGCCAGTGGATTTATCCGGAGCACGACTCACGTTTCCAAACTGCCATGTAAACCGATTCATTTTCTTGTAATGACTGTAATTTAAACCTCACAATGCCTTCTTGTCCTGTCACGATATTAACAGCTGCAGCTGTCCGTAATATACGTAAGATATAATTAAAATTACTTACAAAAATGAAGGGATGGACGAAGTTTTCGGTTTTAGATCTAACACCCTAGGGCACATAGGTCATAATCTCCACTAAAGAAAGTGTTTTTTTCTTCTTCTTCTTCTTCTTCTTCTTCTTCTTCTTCTTCTTCTTCTTCTTCTTCTTCTTCTTCTTCTTCTTCTTCTTCTTCTTCTTCTTCTTCTTCTTCTTCTTCTTCTTCTTCTTCTTCTTCTTCTTCTCCTTCTCCTCCTCCTCCTCCTCCTCCTTCTTCTTCTTCTTCTTCTTCTTCTTCTTCTTCTTCTTCTTCTTCTTCTTCTTCTTCTTCTTCTTCTTCTTCTTCTTCTTCTTCTTCTTCTTCTTCTTCTTCTTCTTCTTCTTCTTCTTCTTCTTCTTCTTCTTCTTCTTCTTCTTCTTCTTCTTCTTCTTCTTCTTCTTCTTCTTCTTCTTCTTCTTCTTCTTCGTCTTCTTCGGCTTCTTATTATTATTTTTATTATTATTATCATCATCATGATCATCGTGATCATCGTGATCATCATCATCATCATCATCATCATCATCATCATCATCATCATCATCATCATCATCATCATCATCATCATCATCATCATCATCATCATCATCATTATTATGCGTCTTGTATTGGATGCCGTGTTCATGTCTGTCCACAGCCTTCTATCACGTGTTCTGCCAGTCATTTCTGATACGGATGTTCCTCTAGGTCATGATATCAAACTGTCCAGCCTCTTCTCGATTGATGTCACCCTGCCTCTCTTCCCATCCAACTTTGCATTTGTAATAACATACTTCAGCTTACCTCTTCTTATGACATGACCAAAACATGTGCACTGTTGTCATCTGTTGATGCTAGTAATCAGAACTCTTGTTGGGTTAGCTTCTGTCATGATATCTTCATTGTTCTCTCTCTCTATCCGCCCATGGTGTTTTCATTATTCTTCTATGAAACCACATCTCCGCAGCGCCCACACAATGCTTCACTTGCTAATTGTTCATGATTTGCTTCCATACATCAGGATTAGCTCAAAATAGCTCTTATGAACTCATTCCCTCATCTCGATTGACGAAGATAAACTGCAGATAATATTCTTCATTTTGTGAAATGCTGCCTTTGTTTGAGAAATTCTACATTGAACTTAATTAAGACATGTTCCATCTGTTGTTATTAAACTACCTACTTAATTAAATACATTGCCTTCTTTTAAAATGCTTTTTTGCACTTTGATGTTGCACTTGGATATGTAATGATTCTTTGTAATAACCATTACTTCTGTTTTCTGCTATTCTGAATAAGTCTTTGTTTAGAGTTCCTGTTGCAATTATATCTATCAGTTCTTGTAACGGTGTTTCATTTTCAGCGACAAAATCCCATTTCATCAACATAATGTTCGTTGTTTACATTATGCCAACAAACTTATATTCCTGGCATGTTTTGTATGGATTTCACTATAATTTCGTTGTATAAATTGAACATCTCGGAATAATAGTACACAATCTTGTCTAACACCTTGATTAATACGTTAAAACCTCCCAATTGTTTGTCAAATCTTATGGCTGTTCTTTGTTGCTAACATGTGTTCTTTATTGAACTCAGATCTCTACCATCAACGTTTAAATGTTCATTATGTTAATCATTTCTTTTTGTTTAATCTTATCAAATACAGTAAAATCTCGGTTTTCGTTGCCTTTGGTTATCGTCGGTTTCGGGTTTCGTCGATTTGTTTCCGCGAAAAATTGTCTCGGTTTTCGTTGATTGCCTCGGATTTCTTCGGCGTGCCCACATGACCACGCTGCTAATTTTGAGAAAACAAAGGGCCCTACGCATTCTTCTGTTCAGTTTGGCGTTGCTTTTATTCGTGTGAGTATCACTTGATAATAATAAAATACGAGAGCGGAATTAAGATTGCTGAAATCGGCTGCATGTACGGGAAGTCGCCATCCACAATAAGTTTCATTGTGAAGAAACAAGAAGCAATAGAGGAAGATAATGTTGCGAAATGCATGAATGTGCCAACGAAACAGAGATCGCAAAGAATTGAAGATGTCCAACAGTTATTATTAATTTGGATAAATCAAAACCAGTTAGATTGCGATTCTGTTTCGGAGGCAATCATATGTGAAAAGGCCATACTGTTGTATTCTGATCTCATTAAGAAAATGCCTGGGACGAATGCTACTGTACTTAGTGATTTTAAGGCAAGCAGAGGATGGTTTAGAAATATTAAAGAGGCGCGTGGCATACACGAAGGTATGCCAGTGGCAAGGCGAAGGTGCAAGTTCGGACAATTCTGAGCCGAAAAATAGTATTAAACACTATATTTATTCTTTATAAAATGTGTTTGCAGTATGTATTTTGAAGTGTCTAGAACGAATTAATAAGAATTAAATTGATTCATATGCACATAATTGCCTCGGTTTTCGTCGGTTTCGGATTTCGCCGATTGTTTTCAGACGGATTATCGACGAAATAGTGTTGTCCATAAACATATTGATCTCTGATAACTTCTATCATTCTTTCTTGTAATGTTCTAAAGATCTGTATATTTTAAGCCTTTACTCACAACAAATCATCACTACTCATCTCCGTTATTTTTTCTTTCTTATTCTTTTCATTAGTATTTTAGTAATACGACTCATTAAACTAATTGTGCGATGTTCTCCGCAATCCGCTATACCAGATTTCTTTGGTAGACTTGACCGACTGTCTGACTGATTGGCACCTTGTCGTCTTGAGAGGTATGTAACATTTAGTTATACCTCTCCATAGCACAAAGCCTGGGCTGAATTTAGAGATCATGTGTGCCCATGCAGCATGCTCTCTCTCCCTCTATCTCTCTCTCTCTCTCTCTCTCTCTCTCTCTCTCTCTCTCTCTCTCTCTCTCTCTCTCTCTCCCTCTCTCTCTCTCTCTCTCTCTCTCTCTCTCTCTCTCTCTCTCTCGGCCTGTCTGATTTACTCCAGAGAAAAGGAAACACTAGTACGTGTGGAAGAAGACAAGCTGACGAAGCTGTTGGATCAGCAAAGGAATACTCCATCTGTCCACCTGTCGGAGCTTCCATCCTAGACCATTTGCCGACCAAAGCTTATGGCATTTTCTGCCCTGCCATGACATTTGTTGCATTTCCTCGCATTAGGGTAAGGCTTGTAACCTCAGAATTGTCGTCATCTGTCCGAAGGCGTTGGCTTAATGCGGGATATCCGTTTTTTGCAGGAGGTCGTAGTCTCATATGCCAGACTCTCATTTTTCAAACATCGTCCACTAGCCTTCGCGATGAAACCCCAACAACTACGTCTGTTTCTCACCACTGACACTTCGGTGTAGATCACCATGTCACCTTGATGTGTATTGCTCTAGATCAGTTGTTGCACTTCAAACTCTGCGCGGCCCGCTGCCCATTCTCTGCACTCACGACCCAGTGTTATTATTACATTGTGCCAGTCCGTCATGTCTTCCGGTTCTTCAACCCACTCATTTTCACTTTTGATTGTCTCTAGATCATATACCTGGCGTATAAACATTTTCTCCTGTACCACCCATGACCTGCCTCGTCTTAGTCTTTGACCTTTGACCATATCCAAGACGTCATGCAGGGGGTAATCCCTATCTGCAGCAACGCTCAGGTACTATTTAGCTTCAAGGATCCTTTGCCATTGTTGGTAGTGTCATGATATGCCTCATGCATGTAACTGGTGTGTCCTTTGTGCACCCCAGGATTATCCGCATGGCCGCATTATGTATGCACTCCAACCTTTCAAGCTGGCTCTTTGATACTGTCAACCACAATCAATGACAGAAATTATTAACAGCTAAAAGAGCCCTCAAATCATACTTTGCTCTACCCCGGTTGCCGCCATCGCCCTCAATGCATTTAATCCCTTCCAGCCTTCACAACCAAAGCCTCCACGTGATCCTTAAAAGACATATACCTGTCAAAGATGATTCTCAAGTACTGATAATTACTTTCTCCACTAAGAGGACATTCATTCAATATAATACATCGGACATCTGCATTCATGATCCGGTTATCCAGAGAGTACCACACAATAGGTGCCTTGTCTGGGTTTATAACGGCCTCTGCTTACCTGCACCACTCGGTCACCCTGTTTACTGCCGTCTATAAGCCTCCAGCCAAACCTTCCCTGTCTGTACACCAGCACATCATCTGCAAATGTCAAGATTCTACCAATTCCTGGTGACTCAATAGCTGCGACATTGCTGGTGTATACATTAAAGAGCACTGGGTACATGGTAGATCCATGTGGCAGCCCAGGTGTAATAGTACAAGGGTCGTAAGTCCATGAACCTCACTATTTCACTTCTAATTTGCATTAGCCGATTTTCCAAACGTATATAGCTACTTCCTTCTATTTTCATTGATGTTAGTGACTTCACGCCACACTCGCCACCGCCATTGATCGTAGTTATTGCCATATGACAGTTATTAAACCTTTTTGAAGCACAATGTACCAAACTATCGTCTGTCAAGACGGAAAGGTGCCAATGACCAATGAGTGACTTCACTTAATCTTGCGAAAAATATATTCTCGTTTCATGTTTAGATTAATTTTCTCAATGCAGTCTATGTTTCGATGAGTTTTTGTGTCTTGCTTATTGACTTACATTCGTGTATTTTAGATCATATCCTTTTAACCATCCATCCATCCATCATGTGCTGTGCCGGTAAGCGTGGGCGGTCATGTTCTTCTAACGCAATCATTGAAATTCTCATATTTCTATAAATAATTATATCATTTCTAACTGCTTGATATATTCTATACAGATAGTCCAGTATAGTTTAATTTAAACCACATATACATTTTCCAAACGAGGCATTTTAATTTAATGTGTTTTGATATAAAAATACGAAACAATTAAAATTATGAAATAAAAGTAAAAGTACACACCGTTACAATAACAGCAATATCTCTCATCCAGAGCTCAGAAACCATGAGAGAATGTCTTAAGCATTGGGTAAAACGTGAGGTTGCTATATCGATCGTCCGCACTTAATGGCAACAGTGATACTTCTGGCTGCAGTCAATTATCGCTCAACTCATCGACTTATCAGTTGTGGTCGTCTGAGGTCAGGGTCCTTTCACAGTGGTCGGTGAATTAGATCTGACAGTGCACTGGACGTATATGGCCACCACACGTGTCCCACACTGAATTCTCTGGAATAAGGAAGGGAACAATGTGCCATCTACTAACTCACTGTAATACATATACAGAGCGTTGATCGTAAGTTGTAAGATCATTACAAATATGAACGTAAAACATAAATACAGTTACACAATTATAGGGCGGCAGACCTGTAATCAGGGGTGATATGTTTAAGCAGTCAGAGTGGGAGTCCAGCATCCAGGACAGAATCTAAGGCCGATATTGTTGATCAGCCATGGTGGTGGTCCAGTACTCTTAGACAGAATCTAAGGCCGATATTATTGATCAATCATGGTGGCGGTAAAGTACTCTTGGACAGAATCTAAGACCGATATTATTGATCAATCATGGTGGCGGTCCAGTACTCTTAGATAGATTCTATGGCTGATATCGTCGATCAATCATGGTTGTGGTTCAGTACTTCTAGACAGTATTTAGGGCCGCGATTGTTGATCAATCATGGTGGTAGTCCAGTACTCTTAGATAGATTGTATGGCTGATATTGTTGATCAATCATGGTGGCGATCCAGTACTCTTAGATAGATTCTATGGCTGACATTGTTGATCAATCATGGTTGTGGTTCAGTACTCTTAGATAGATTCTATGGCTGATATTGTTGATCAATCATGGTTGTGGTTCAGTACTCTTAGATAGATTCTATGGCTGACATTGTTGATCAATCATGGTTGTGGTTCAGTACTCTTAGATAGATTCTATGGCTGATATTTTTGATCAATCATGGTTGTGGTTCAGTACTCTTAGATAGATTCTATGGCTGACATTGTTGACCAATCATGGTTGTGGTTCAGTACTCTTAGATAGATTCTATGGCTGATATTGTTGATCAATCATGGTGGCGGTCCAGTACTCTTAGATAGATTCTATGGCCGATATTTTGATCAATATGGTGGCGGTAAGTACTCTTGGAAGATTAAGCGAATTTTGATCAATCATGGTGGGTCAGTACTCTTAGATAGATTTATGCTGATATTGTTGATAACATGGTGGGTAGTACTTTGACAGATTTAGGGCCGATTGTTGATCAATCATGGTGGGGTCAGTACTCTTAGATAATTAGGCGATATTTTGATCAATCATGGTGGCGGTCAGTACTCTTGGAGATCTAGCGAATTTTGATCAATCATGGTTGGGTTCAGTACTCTTAGATAGATTCTATGGCTGATATTGTTGATCCAATCATGGATGTGGTCCATTAGTTCTAGACAGTATCTAGAGCCCGATGTTGTTGATCAATCATGGTGTATTGAAGTACTTTCTAGGACTGTGTATCTAGGGACGATATTTGTTGATCAAACATGGTTCTGGTCCATTACTTCTAGACAGTATCTAGGGCCGATATTGTTGATCAAGTCCATGGATTGTGGGTCCAGTACTTCTTAGAAAGAATATCTAGGGCCGATATTGTTGATGCGATCATGGTTGTCGGTCAGTACTTCTACGACATTATCTAGAAGGCCGATATTGTTGATGCAATCATGGTTGTGGATCCAGTTTTTCTAGACAGTATCTAGGTCCGATATTGTTGATCAATCATGGTGTTGGTCCAGTACTTCTAGACAGTATCTATGGCTGACATTGTTGATCAATCATGGTTGTGGTTCAGTACTCTTAGATAGATTCTATGGCTGATATTGTTGATCAATCATGGTTGTGGTTCAGTACCTTAGATAGATTCTATGGCTGACATTGTTGATCAATCATGGTTGTGGTTCAGTACTCTTAGATAGATTCTATGGCTGATATTTTTGATCAATCATGGTTGTGGTTCAGTACTCTTAGATAGATTCTATGGCTGACATTGTTGACCAATCATGGTTGTGGTTCAGTACTCTTAGATAGATTCTATGGCTGATATTGTTGATCAGTCATGATTGTGGTTCAGTACTCTTAGATAGATTGTATGGCTGATATTGTTGATCAATCATGGTTGCGGTCCAGTACTCTTAGATAGATTCTATGGCTGATATTGTTGATCAATCATGGTTGTGGTTCAATACTCTTAGATAGATTATATGGCTGACATTGTTGATCAATAATGATTGTGGTTCAGTACTCTTAGATAGATTATATGGCTGACATTGTTGATCAATCATGGTTGTGGTTCAGTACTCTTAGATAGATTATATGACTGATATTGTTGATAAACCATGGTGGCGGTAAAGTACTCTTGGACAGAATCTAAGACCGATATTGTTGATCAATCATGGTGGCGGTAAAGTACTCTTGGACAGAATCTAAGACCGATATTATTGATCAATCATGGTGGCGGTAAAGTACTCTTGGACAGAATCTAAGACCGATATTATTGATCAATCATGGTGGCGGTCCAGTACTCTTAGATAGATTCTATGGCTGATATCGTCGATCAATCATGATTGTGGTTCAGTACTTCTAGACAGTATTTAGGGCCGCTATTGTTGATCAATCATGGTGGTAGTCCAGTACTCTTAGATAGATTCTATGGCTGATATTGTTCATCAATCATGGTTGTGATTAAGTACTTCTAGACAGTATCTAGGGCCGATATTGTTGATCAATCATGGTTGTGATTAAGTACTTCTAGAAAGTATCTAGAGCCGATATTGTTGATCAGTCATGGTGGCGGTCCAGTACTCTTGGACAGAATGTAAGGCCGATATTGTTGATCAATCATGGTTGTGGTTCAGTACTCTTAGATAGATTCTATGGCTGATATTGTTGATCAATCATGGTTGTGGTCCAGTACTTCTAGATAGTATCTAGGGCCGCTAGTGTTGATTAAACATATTGGTAGTCCAGTACTCTTAGATAGATTCTATGGCTGATATTGTTGATCAATCATGGTTGTGGTTCAGTACTTCTAGACAGTATCTAGGGCCGATATTGTTGATCAATCATGGTTGTGGTCAAGTACTTCTAGACAGTATCTAGGACCGATATTGTTGATTAATCATGGTTATGATCAAGTATTTCTAGACAGTATCTAGGGCCGATATTGATGATCAATCATGGTTGTGATTAAGTAATTCTAGACAGTATCTAGGACCGATATAGTTGATCAATCATTGTTGTGATTCAGTACATCTAAACAGTATGTAGGGCCGATATTGTTGATCAATCATGGTTGTGGTCCAGTACTTCTAGATAGTATCTAGCGCCGATATTGTTGATCAATCATGATTGTGATTCAGTACTTATAGACAGTATGTAGGGCCGATATTGTTGATCAATCATGGATGTGGTCCATTAGTTCTAGACAGTATCTAGGGCCGATTTTGTTGATCAATCATGGTTGTATTGAAGTACTTCTAGACTGTATCTAGGGCCGATATTGTTGATCAAACATGGTTCTGGTCCATTACTTCTAGACAGTATCTAGGGCCGATATTGTTGATCAGTCATGGTTGTGGTCCAGTACTTCTAGACAGTATCTAGGGCCGATATTGTTGATTGATCATGGTTGTGGTCAGTACTTCTAGACATTATCTAAGGCCGATATTGTTGATCAATCATGGTTGTGATCCAGTTTTTCTAGACAGTATCTAGGTCCGATATTGTTGATCAATCATGGTGTTGGTCCAGTACTTCTAGACAGTATCTAGGGCCGATATTGTTGATCAATCATGGTTGCGGTCAAGTACTTCTAGACAGTATCTAGGGCCGATATTGTTGATCAATCATGGTTGCGGTCAAGTACTTCTAGACAGTATCTAGGGCCGATATTGTTGATCAATCATGGTTGTGATTCAGTACTTCTAGACAGTATCTAAGGATACGAATAATCACTTTTACTTCTGTTTGTGCCTACCGCTGTTATTTTTAACCGGTCATTCTTCTCGCATCAGTATTCTTGTCCGGAAACTTGTTTTCGACAAGTAGTAACTCTATTCGGAGATTCGTTATTTTTCATAACAGTCACACTATGTATCAGTTAACTTAACATCATCATCATCAAGTGCCGTGCCGACTGGCATAGGCGTTCATGACTCTCCATAGATCACGGTCTTTGGTTTTCTGGATCAACTCTACCGTTGATATTCCTCCATGCCACCGTCGAAATCCATCCAGCATTATTTCTTTTGGTCTGCCTCTACCTCTCTTCCCCTCGATCTTTCCAGTTGTCACGATTTTCTCTACCGCCTCTCTTCTCATTACATGACCATAAAAAGCTGTTTGTCTCTTTCTTATTGTTGTATATAATGTTCTAGTTGTTTTAGCTTCTTTAAAGCATTCGTTTTTAGTTACTTTGGCAACTTAACATATATTTATTTATAAACTGACCTGGTATGCAACACTGTAAACTACTCATATATTTGTTGTCATGAGCTGATCTGAAATTGGCCAACATGGAACTAGGTTCATTCATCACTTGAGCTCAAACTGGAACTATAGTATAGTAGCTTCCTGACCTACCACGAGTGTCGGTAGAGGCGTATAACGAGAGTTATTCTGGGACTGGCCACTCGTCTCCCCCACCCATTCCCCTGCAGAAACTTTAGCTGCAATCCCCACTCAATATAGAAGAATTATTAGAAAATAACCGAAAACTACACTGTCAACTATAATGAGAGCAGACTCTTCCCGTAGAAGAAACACGCGCGTGAGCAGAAAGTCACGGGGCGTCTGGGTGGCCTTTCATCTATGACAATCTCCAGTACTGATATCTGGAATGTTAGAACTGTATTAACAGGGGACACACAAATGGCGTGGAACATAAAATACAGTTTGGATAGTATTTTAGGATTATGTGAAGCAAGGTGGGGTGAAGCAGACAAAAAGCTTCTCAACATAGATGAAATAGAACTGTGCTCACTTCATTACAGAGGAAAATGCCCCTCGCGATGAAGTTGTGGCCCTAAGACCTTGCAAACAGGCAAAATAGCCTTAATAGAGTGAGAAGGAGGAAGTCATAGAACAATAACAGCAAACTACCAATACAGAAATAGTATAGAATAAACATAAATATGATACAGCATTGCACACCACAAAGTAATAAAGATGAATCGGTTAAGGATTAATTGTACGTGAAACTTCAAAGTACTATAGTAATCAAACAAATGGCAATACTACAGTTGTCATAGATGGCCCTATTTCCAAGATAGCATAGAATAACATGGATTATATAGCAATTATATGAAAACACGGACATGGGTCTTGTTCACTATCCCGCATTTTATCATTGACCTTCAAGCAATTGACGCAAAATCGTCTTGTCTGTTGATACATTCCGCAAGTCTCCCATTTCCTCCCTATAATATACATCTCTGTCTCTAATTCTCTTATCTGTATGTTTTAGGTCCCCGTATGTTTCGTTTGACTTGTGAGTTCCAGAGAAAGAGCGTTCTAATTATATTTTATGATGTGTCTTACTGTATGTCTATCCAGCGCGTCTAATCCACACCTTTGGATTCACGAGAATGTTTCACAAACACTGAGGACATAATTCGACCGATTCTCCCGTATGAAAACATGACAACCTCCAGAGTCAATGCAGAAAATAAAATAAATTTATAATCAATAATGCTGAATGAAAAGTGATGAAACACAACAGTAAGTGCTAGCAGTGCTGATGGCCAACAACTTAACTGTCTCAATGGCTATCTAACTGAGACCCCCCCCCCCCCCCACAATCTTGTTATAATTAGAACCGCATTTGACTCGTTGTTTACATTATTGCTTGCAGAGATTACCCCGGCACAACCAGGTCCATTAAGAAGACTGACAGGTGTACGTGGCGTAATCAATAAATTATGTCTGTGAATGCAAACACAAATGCGAGTCAATAAGTAAGTCACACAGTTCTGTCGAATGGCAGGTAAATGTAGTTGGTGTTTTCTACAGGTGTCATTAGGTGACAGCAATATAGAACTTTATATTCCCATTCGTCAGGTTTCGCTAGGTGTCTCATGCGCATTCGCAGCGCATAAACAAAATAGCGACTGTACTTACGGAGTGTACAACCAAAGAGCAACGTGCTGTTGTGCGTTTTATTTTTTATTTTTTAAAATTTTTTTGAGAGCACAAGGACGCCTGCAAAGGACTGCCTGCAAAGGACATTCATAAGGAAATGCTTCCTGTTTATGCTGACTACCAGCCCGAATCAAAGCGTGCTTCAATGCAATGGAAACATCCTTCTTCGCCTTGTGTCCAAAAATTCAAGGTTATGCCATCAGCAGGGAAGGTTATGCTGACAGTGTTCTGGGATTGTCAAGGAGTGCTTTTAACCAATTTCAAGAAGAAAGGTGACAATGTGAATTCTGAATCTTACTGTGAAGTTTCGAAGAAAACGTTCAGGAGTGTTACTTCTTCATGACAATGCCAGACCACATACGGCTCGATTAAGTCAGGAGAAAATTAACCAAATAAGGGGGGAAGTTCCGGAACTTAGCCAGCCCCGACTTAGCCCCTAGCGATTTCCACCTTTTTGGTCTACTGAAAACCCACCTTGGCGGGAGACATTTGAATGTGAAGTGAAAAGGTGATTTAGAAAACAGAGCACGCAGTTCTATGCAGCCGGTTTGAGAGGACTGACAAAACGATGGGATAAGTGCATTAATGTTGGTGGAAATTATGTTGAGAAATAAACGGACAATGTATGTATAAAAATAAACTGGTTTCAATTTGTTATCATATTTAGTTATTTTTCTACAGCCATTTGACTTACTTATTGACTTCCCCCGCATATGTTACTTTGATCTTCCTACTTCAGAAATGTATTACTATATGTATTTCTACGCATAATTTAAATTATTCTACCTCAGAAATATTATAATAGAGCGACAACCCAAAGGCAACTGCAGGTAACTGAATGTATGAAGACAAGCCACCGATGACTGTTAATGACTCAGTTTAATTGAATAAGCTTCAGCATTATAAAAACGGATACATGGACTATCAAAGCAGATACATGTAGTTGGTTCGGCGGCTGAGTTGTAACTAAGCCCTTGTTTATCCCTACGTCAGTATGTGAGCGTCCCTAACTACTTAACTACGGTGCTCACGTGTGCATCATCTATTTATTTCCCTCTTTTTGCACGCCGTGCCACCTAACTACACCCCGTATAACAGGCTACACTGTTATATTACCTTCCCACCTTAACAAGACTTTTCCCGAAAAGTCTTAATTCCACAACTCATTTAGCCCAAATCTATGACCCAAGACACTTAATCCAATAATCCCACACAATTAAAGTTACTTCTTCTTCGTTTCTGTAAAATCATAAGCAATCCGTTTACATATCTTGTACCAAACAATCTTAATCTATCTCCATCCCCAACTACAAAATTCATATACCTCTACTCTAACCTGGAACTCTTATTTACCTTATAGCCAGCCGCCACGACCCCATACTCTATAACATCCACATATATTATTCACATATCGTAAGTCTATATCACAAAAACTCATCTTACAATATTCTTCGCAAAGCAACCCGCTTCATTTCATTGATAAAATGCCGATCGAAATTATGGTTAACAAAAATTAAAGATTCTTATGTATTTCTACAACTTATCATACTCTCAACAACACATGATAGACAGGAAAGATAGACAGGAAAGTGGTTGGTGCGCACCGAAGAGTAGTAAGAAGTAGTCACACTTATCACATTTATCCTCCCATGCGCTTTCAAAACTTTATAAAATAAAGTTTTCAAAAACCCAAATCACATAATTCGCTAATCTTCATTTTTGTTAATAATAAATGCTCTTGTCAAAATTTATATCGATCTAAAACTCCAGCCTTCTACACTCAGTAGAAATATTATTCTACTCTCCAACCTGTATTATTTGCGCTGCCAACAACAGCCAGCAATATATGACTGCACTTTCTATTTGTAACACACCTTCCCAACCTCCTATATTTTAATTTCTACTTCTTCTTTCATGCCATAAGTACAGCATCCCCCAATTATCCAATGTTTATTTTATGCTGATAAGCATAGCCGCCCCCTTTTTGAATTAAACCAGTCATTTCCCATCTATGTATTAACGCTCTTCAATACAGCTCCTATTTTAACCCCCACATCCATGTATTTCTATTAACGCTGTCTAATGCAGCTCCTATTTCATCCCCCACATCCATGTGTTTCTATAAACTCATAGCGAGCAACTGGTAACTATTTTTCTAACAAGTTCTAACAACTTAAAAATTGAACAATGCAAAACGATTGAACATGATAACCAATCATAATTTATAACAAAACACTTTTCCCCCCTTTTTGTGAACTTACTTACTTAATCCACTCTCCATGGCTCTCAGTCCACGTTTATTCCAATCGTTGCTGACAACCGCAGCTATTTTCAATGCCAACTATATCTCTCCAGGGTTCTCAATCCATGTGTTTCTCTCTACCCCATGAAGATCATTTCTTAAAGTTGCCTCATATTTTCTGAACGTAACTCTGCATCCAGAACTCCCAAGGACCCTATTAACAAGTCTCTTTAATATGGACCAGTTCATATTTTATAATTCCCCACAACTGAACGCCAAATGAAAAACTATTTTACACATGGTCAGGGCAACTCAAGAAGTAACATCATTATAAGTCTTGCAAGTGAAAATAAACAAACAAGGTAATATGTAACCTAATTAAAACCACAATTCATAAATAACTGGAGTCACGACAAATCAAAATAAAACAATGTCACCCCCCCCCCCCTGGTTTTCACACATGATTTCATGTATCGCCACATTTTTCAAAATAAATATACATAATGAAATAGTAATCAAGTTCAAATAAAATCAACTACTTATTGTAACCACACAACATTAGTCTCTTATATGGACCAATGAGTAATATATATCTATTCACTACAAAGAACACAAGTCATGCCTATTCCACTACCCTAAAACAAGTTTAACATGTATATGTACTGTGAACTACAGGTATTGTTTTATACCAATTACTATACTATAAAAGTCTTAATAAAATCAGCTATATGTCAAGCCATCATTAAGTCAAAACCAAATTTCTCTTCTGCTATCTGCAGAATTTTTCGTCCATGAACCCATCATTTCTAAATATGAAATGAAATGAAATAAGCAACACAAATCAACAATGACGACTTTTAACAGATTCTCTGGAAGTTGACAATTATTTCCACTTATTATAGATAAGCGTAACACAGCCTATCTGTTTTCTCACTTGTAACTAGTCTTCTCTGGACTATCACAACTTACATCTCATTCTCCCGCATTACTATATTCAATCTCCTTAACATTTCATTTTGACACACGAATACCCGCATATTTACCCATCTTCTTGCACAACCTTTTATTCATAACCGTCTCACGCTTAACTGGTTATTTACACATACTTCTCTATTCTCATATATGGACCAATGAGTAATATATATCTATTCACTACAAAGAACACAAGTCATGCCTATTCCACTACCCTAAAACAAGTTTAACATTTATATGTACTGTGAACTACAGGTATTGTTTTATACCAATTACTATACTATAAAAGTCTTCATAAAATCAGCTATATGTCAAGCCATCATTAAGTCAAAACCAAATTTCTCTTCTGCTATCTGCAGAATTTTTCGTCCATGAACCCATCATTTCTAAATATGAAATGAAATGAAATAAGCAACACAAATCAACAATGACGACTTTTAACAGATTCTCTGGAAGTTGACAATTATTTCCACTTATTATAGATAAGCTTAACCCAGCCTATCTGTTTTCTCACTTGTAACTAGTCTTCTCTGGACTATCACAACTTACATCTCATTCTCTCGCATTACTATATTCAATCTCCTTAACAACATTTCATTTTGACACACGAATACCCGCATATTTACCCATCTTCTTGCACAACCTTTTATTCATAACCGTCTCACGCTTAACTGGTTATTTACACAGACTTCTCTATTCTTCCAAGCAATCCCCATCAACTTCTCATCTCTCGTCTGACACATCAACTCCCTCTTAACTTCGTTCAAGCAAACAACGTTGGCGGCTATATTTCTCATATCTCTCGGACTACGTTCAAATCAAACAACAACCAGAAACACATCCGGCCAAAAATCATTTCAGCACACATAATCTAGCAAACTATATCTCTTTTACACACTAACCATAACTATCAACGATCTCTCACTACAAACCTCATTCCGATGAGCCACTAACCTCGTAACCATCATTCCATACTTCTCCACACAACAACTTTCTCAGATTTAATCGCCTCTTCTTTCTCCGCAATCATCACGTAATTACTTCATCCCCCTCACCAAGAACTCGCATTCTTCAAGCATCAGCTTCCACAGTCTTCTACTCTTAATACTCTCTCACGCTCAGCTGGCTATTTTACACAGGATACTCAATTCCTCCTCAATCTACATCTCCTCATCAGACACGCTCGGTTCATCTTACCTCTCCCAATGCTACTATTTCTGCTTCCCAAACCAACAAGCGAAACTTTAATTCTATCTCAGAAATCACGTCATAGCATTTTCATACTCCAGTTACTCTTCCAAAAGCTCTGAGTCAAGCCATCTCAAACAACGCGTCAAATCTGGTACGAGCATTCATAATTAGTTTATCTCTCTCCGTGCAAATTATGTGCTGAGTCTACCCTACTTTAATCACACCAGTTATACATCACTCAACATGATCAACCCTCTCCATCCGGCCATTCCGGACGAGGGACATTTCAATTTCCACATTGTTTATTCTCCCCGCACCACAACCAAACACAAGATATTCTTTATAGCGTACCCACGTAGAATATTCCACCACTCACCAGCTTTAAAATTATCGATCACTTGCTGTGACTCTCTACCCAAAATAACACTATTGTCTGCACCATATATTGTGATACTACACCCAAAAAAAAATTCATCTGCCAATTTTAGACAGAAACATATGTATATGCTCAAACCGCAATTCATCTCGTAAGCTAAAACAATGCAATATGCCATTCATCATCCTCAGAATTCTAACAGCTATAGAGCGTATCTAACCCAAATAGTTCATTGTCTCCTACTACTAGTATGTGTCTCTCTTCATCTATCTCATCTTCAGTATCTATAACTGTCAGACTGTCATTAAAGTATTCAGGTCTTATGGTCATATATTCTCTGATCTTTCTTATGTCATCTTCCGTAGTCAAGTAAATTTCTGCTATCTGACTATTACTATTCTTCTTCTTAAGTGCTTTCTTTTTATTTCCTTTATTTGCTATTCCTGTCTTTACTGCGTCGGTCTGCTCACTATTTTCAGTATACGTCCGATATATTTTAAATCTTCCTCCCTCGTCCTCTGAATAATCACTGTATAAGGTCGTTCCCCTAACCTGTTGATTATATGTTGTAGAAGAGGAAGCAACATATCTGTAGTCGGAACTCATACAACCAATATTATTTTTATTTATACCGTTACCTTTCATGTCACAGTCAGGGAGAAACTCAATGTCTCCATCTGAGGCATCTGCTACTACGCCAGTCGTACCTACGTTTACTAGCAAACTTGCAGATCTGGCTGTAACACTTTTTCTAACTTTCTGTCTGGTGTTTTTTGGTTTTAACGGCTTACATACATTCTCTTTAATTTTGACTGGCGCAACCTTTTCAATTTTTTTCTTGTGCTGGTTCTGTAAGTTCTACCGTCTTAATAGTTTGTGTTCCCCTTCCTATCTTTTTAGTCGGTTGGGCCGTGTCTACCTGAGTCTGCGTATTATTGTCTATCATATTACCTGTCTGCGTTTGTGTGTGTCGCTCTTTCTTGTCTACTTCTAACAACTGAAAACACCCGTTGATCATCAGCCAAGGCTCTATTAGTCTGATGCTGATTTTCTCTTTTGTTTGCCTTTGCGAATGCATATCTCAACCTTCTGATCTCAAACCATTGACTTCGCAATGTCAGCTCTTCATTATTAGATGGCCAGTTCCAGTTCCATCTTTTCTTATAAAAATTCTGTTTCTGCAAACCATTGACTTCTGGCCTGCTATGTTGTCTCTCTTCATACCTTCGTGTTCTCGTCACGTCGTTTACATCCCGTCTGCGGTAGTTTCTGTCGTTGTTATAAAGCGGTTGTCTTCTAAAGCAGGTTGAACTTTGACGTGGCCTTAGTGTAATGGTATCATACTGGCCATTCGATTGGAAACCCCGACTATGTTGCCTTCTATAATTTCTTACCAGTGTCAGTATTTCTGCGCTGGTTTGATTAACTCTGCGTCTTCTTTGCATTTCTCCAAAATTTCTATTTGGTCTACTATTAACACTTCTATTCTGTGCACTAACCTGAGCACGTCGGTTGCTACAAAATCTAAAAGTGTGTCCCCTCTGTCCACAATTCCAACAGACCATATTTGTACTAGCTACTGTGTCTCTTATAGTATTTCTCATTTGTCTTCCTCTATCTTGATTACTTTCGTTATTATTTCCCTGCAGTGCAATAATACGCAGACTCAGTGCTTGTCCACAATGTCTGTACCTACCCCTTGTTGTTTTATTGCTGTGTTAAGTCTACCTATTGCTCTACCTACTCCACCCAAAATGTATGTCAAAGAAGCCTCATCCTGTGCCATTTTAATATTTTTGTTAAGTATTCCAATTACTTCACTCAATAATAATATTAAACAATTATACTGTTATTATTACATATAGTCAATATACTTTTTTTTTATGTAAGGATACAACTTGAGGCGTATACAGACTACTTTCCAACCGAGTAGTGTCCTTCCAAATTTTCTTAAATGTCGAGCGTGAAACTTGCTTCCTTTCTCTCTCCCGGAAAACCTCTGGGTTCAGGTTTCTAGCTTCGCCTGTGTGATGGGCAACCTCGGACTTCACCCCTGGATGGGCACTTCTGTCTTCTGATTTCTTATTTCACCCCTGGATGGGCACTTCTGTCTTCTGATTTCTGATTTCTCCCCTGGATGGGCACTTCTGTATCGTTTTGGCTTCTGATTTTACCCGTGGATGGGTACAAACTGTATCGTTTTGAGCTCAGCTTTGGTCAAGTTAACAGGACGCTTGAAATAGGCTATCCTCTTCAGCTGGGTCGGCAACCATTATGCCCAACCGCCTCAGAGGAGCCCAATGCGGCTGGATCGCATACTATGCAACAATTCTTCATGACCAGAGCGTTATCAGTTGACGTTTCTTTCAGCCTTGAACAGTTGACAAAAATTGAGTTTATATTTCTTCAGGCTCGAACAGTTGACAAAAATTGGGTTTGCATTTCTTCAGGATCGAACAGTTGATCAAAATTTGAGTTTACATTTCTTCAGGCCTGAACAGTTGACACAAATTTGCCTGACCTTGAAGTTGACTTTAAGCGGACCTCTAAAGTATCTTGAATTTTAAATTTCTACGCCATCTCTTCAGCTTGAGCGTGTATTTGACAGCTACTTTGATGGCGTCTGTTCTGTAGTAGTTCTCAGATGTGCATCAATAAAACGTGCAGTTTGGAACTTACTCAAGTAAGAAATCCTGGTCACGGCACCATTTTGGACTTTATAACAGAGCGACAACCCAAAGGCAACTGCAGGTAACTGAATGTATGAAGACAAGCCACCGATGACTGTTAATGACTCAGTTTAATTGAAGAAGCTTCAGTGTTATCAAAACGGATACATGGACTATCAAAGCAGATACATGTTGTTGGTTCGGCGGCTGAGTTGTAACTAAGCCCTTGTTTATCCCTACGGCAGCATGTGAGCGTCCCTAACTACTTAACTACGGTGCTCACGCGTGCATCATCTATTTATTTCCCTCTTTTTGCACGCCGCGCCAACTAACTAAACCCCGTATAACAGGCTACACTGTTATAATATGTTACTTTGGGCTTTTCTACCCCAATAACATGTTACTACGTTACGCCAAAAACGCGTTACTTTGTTTCGTTATACGTCAGAAAAAGGTTACTTTAGTTCTTTCCACCTAATAAATATGTTAATTGAGCTGTATTAAGTTGGGCTTACACGTTGCCTTCTCGTTCAGAAACCAACAAGCTACTGATCATACAGTTGTCAAGAAAATCAATCCAGGGTGATGGCAACACCATGCAAAGGATACGCAACAATTTGATAACAATTTGAATGGTTATATTGACTATAGTATTTTACAATTACATGTCCGGTCTTAATCAGATATGACTGAGCTACCGCATGACAATAGACGGCACTTCCTGCTTTCTGTTAGCGCTGAATATTGGGTAATGCTCACAAACCCGACACCCAACACAGTGCCAAAGACTTCGGACGGAGGAGCGCATTTGGGAGTGTACAAGCCTTACCTTAGTGCAACGAAATGCAACATTAAGACTAAATATCATGGCAGGGCAAGCCAGGCCTTAAGCCTTGGTCGGAACTGGTCTAGGAAATCATCTGCAACAGGTGGGCAATTATAACAATACTTTGCTGATCCGGCAACTTCTGCAGCTTGTCTTGTTCCAGACGTATTGGTGTTACTTATCCTCTTGAGTAAATTAGGCAGAGAGAGAGAGAGAGAGTGAGTGAGAGAGAGAGAGAGAGAGGGGGGAGGGGGGATCATGTTGCATGGGCAACACATGGTTTCTAAATTCAGCCCAGGCTTTGAGTTATTGAGAGGTATAACTCCATTTTGCAAATTATCGTCTATCAAGACGACAAGGGGCCAGTCATATGGTGTAAAAGCAGCTCGTTAACGAAGTTGATAGGAAGCTGCGCTGATAATATCATGAACACGGTCGGGGGTAGGAATCATCGCCTGCTAAGAGATGGAGAAGATTGATCACCTAATCCTCCGTGCATTGATCCGCACAAAATGTGATGAGCCTCTCACAGCAGAAACCCACAGCAGGAATCTGCTTCGGCACAATTGTGTTCATGTGCTTGTTTTACTGCGTATCATATTACTGAGTTAATACACAGTGCTACTGAATAGCATGAATTAAAGTAACAAGCAGGATATTCAGAGCTAATTTAACAATTTACTGGAACAGAGTGATTTCACATAAATATTTTATGTAGTGAGAACCCATAAAAGTTTGCTGAGTTGTCAGTAGTTAGGAATGCGAGAAACAAGTAGGATTTCTGGACGGTTTATGTGGGGGGGGGGGGGGGGCGCCGATAAATCGTTATATGTGAGTTATACTGACCGTCGTGTGACCTTGCAAAAACGAACCTCAATTTACCTAGGGTTTGTTTTTTTTTCAAATCTCGCGGTTTTCGGTGGTATTTGGTATTATCCGGTATTTGGTACTTCTGGTCTACTGTGTGTCTCCTGAGACAGACGGCGCGAACCGGACTGGAAGTCGATCGCCGTGGTGTGCGGAGATTGAATCAATATGATTGATAGATCTATGACTAATGATCAGATATATCGAACCCCTCGGTGATCGATTTTTTGGATGGTGGTTCTCTCAGAAGATAGAGCGACACCCTGAGCCCCCCCCCCCGCGTTTTTATTGTGGCCCCTAATCCCACTATTAGCCTTTGCTCACATTGGGCTATCAGACCTACACCTACTGTGAGGAGGTGTGAAGTTTGATGATCATCTCGGCCCCCGACCAGACCAAATGCAATACTGAGAGAGTAATTTATTTTTTCGGTTTGCCGGTTACACCAGACAATCTGGTTCTCTCGCCTCCCCCTATTTTTGTTGTTGTTGTGTGGACCATTAGTCTCACTGTGAGCCATTGCCCACAGTGGTCCACCAGGCCCTCATCTAAGTTGAGGATATGTGAAGAGTTTGGGTCAACACGGCCTCCGACCAAACTAAGTGCACTACTGGAGAGGGTGGGGCAGCAAATGCACTTTGATCTTAGCCAAAAGACAGAGAAGGATCATCCCGGGCTCCGGACAGACCTAGTGTACTACTGAAAGGGGCAGCAAATACACTTTGATCTTAGCCAAAAGGCCGATAGAATAATATTTCAATAAGCAAGTCGGACATAACTCTTGTTACAACGTCAGGAAATAAAGTGAGATCCCATTATGGTTAGACATTTTATCGAGGTTGTAGAATATCATAAAGAAATAAACTAATTAACATAAAAAAAAATTGTCTTATTCCTAGTAGGTTCAACATACATAATTATTTTAATATTTAAAATATTCAATTGAAATAGCATACTTAGTCACTTTTCTAAATTATTGTTAAAATACA
Source organism: Cepaea nemoralis (assembly GCA_014155875.1). NCBI lineage: Eukaryota > Metazoa > Mollusca > Gastropoda > Stylommatophora > Helicidae > Cepaea > Cepaea nemoralis. Next base: position 102,716 of record JACEFZ010028436.1, on the reverse strand, counting down.
AGAGAGTAATAATAAGGCGAGTTATTTCAGTTGCGCAGACCAGAATAAATTGTGTCAAGGGATGTAACTCATGAATAACAAATTGACTGCATTATTGCGATTTCATCCATTTATTTTATTTTTACAAAATATGTTTCAATTGGAAATAAATGATACCGGTTATTAGTGAAATGTAGAGAGCCATAGTGGCTTATACACTATCATCATATGAGTGATGCTGTTGTAGGGTACAGTGCTCTTCATCCCCGTTTTTTTTCTCCTCTTTTATCCCGTCATCGTGTCATTATCTCTATTGGGACTGGCGAAAACACTATCATCATTTCATTGGTGCTGTATAAGGGTTAGGGTTACAGTGCATTTCCTTGTGGTGGTCTATGGGGCGAGTGGACGTATGGGTGGGGAACAATGGTGGGCGCGAGGTGTCAGCACATCGGGTGGGGCGAGGGGGTTGGAACCCGCGAGCCGCGTGGGGTATCATATGAAAATCGTAAAAAGTGAAAATGTAAATACGGTGAGTGTATGGTCTGTAGAGAACCGTAGTGGCTTAGTCACAATCATAATACGGGTTACAAATGAAAAACTTGAAAAGTAAAGTTTGCTGATATTATTGTTTGTAGGGGCTATGGCTTAGTGAAAGTAAGGGGTGGGTAGTGGTTATTAGTAGTCTGTAGAGGGTCGTAGTGGTTTAATCACTATGATCATATGGGTTACAAATGAAAACCTTAAAAAGTACAGATGGCCGATAGTATTGACTGTAGTGGGTATGGCTTAGTGAAATTAGTTTACAAGGGGTGGGTAGCGGGTACTAGTAATATGGAGAGGGTCGTTGTCTTTTATACAATATCACCCTACGGGTTACAAATGAACACCTCAATAAAGTAAAGATGGTTGGTATTACTGGTTATGGTAGGTATGGCTCTGTAAAATTGGTTGTTAGGGGTAGATGAGTGGGGGAAGGCTAGATAAAAGCGTCCGATAATTGTGGAGGGGTAGGCGACTGGTGGGTGGCTAGATAATTACTCCGAAATCATCTTTTAGAACGACTGAGGATAAGTCTCATACCAATTATAAAACGTGAATTCATAGTTGGTTGACCTAAGGGTGACCTCCTGGGTGACTCCGCGTATGGCAATGCACGTGATGAACGTGCTTGATGGTAATCAGACATGTTTTGGGAAAAACCATGGGTGACTCGTCGTGAACTGACCGCGGCATACATGTCCAGATTTTTTGTTAGGAGGAACCGTAAACACACCAAAAACACCTCGGAGTAGGCGACTCGGGCTGTGTAATGATGCACAGCCAGTAACACGGTCACGTGTCTAAGGAATACAAACAAGACACGCGAAAAATGCCTACAACCGGACCACGTGGGGCGTTACATACACCCGATCACAGGCATAAGGCTACAGCCAGTACACGATCTCACTGGCTAAAGCCCGTCAAAGATGGCGGTGTTTGCGGTCACAGACATAATTATACAGCCAATACACGCGCTAACTGGCTAAAGCCAGTCACAGATGGCCGTGATGCCTGTCACATGCATAGGATACATCCGGGACACGTGGGTATTGTCTACAATCGGACCGTGTAGGAACGCTGCATCAAATCACATGGTTAATGGGGTACATACCGGACACGTAGTTAATGGCTAAAACCGGACCACATCAAGGCGCTGAGCCCTGTCATATGCGTTACGATACATATGGAACACATGGGCATTGGTTACAGTCGGTTGAAGATGAAGGTGCCTCTGGCCACAGGCATCAGGATACCTTCTTCCGGACACGTGGGTAATTTTTACATCGGATCAAAGATGACTCTACATCCGGTCACATGCTTAAGGGGTACAACCGAGACACGTGGTTAATAGGGATACTACAATAAAATAGTCGTTTATCGGTTGTTGAACAAGGGGACCTAACTCATGATGATCACTATGTATGGGAGTGATTCCACTACATCGTCAATAGAGCATCGGAAGTTTAAAATCTTCTCCCATATCTTTCTTTTCTATTTCCACGTATGTCTAGGGTTACCAAGTAACACCAAAGAACATACCGATATCAATACAACATAAGGTAGTTTCGAATGTAGTATACACAACTATAACCAATGCATTACAGTGTCCGAATAAATCATTCTCGTAGACATAGATGTGATCTCCGATTCCAGTCTGGGAAGGCGTACCTTTTACTTAGCAGTTAGCATGTGTTACCAGATGCATAAAATCACACACGAACACAACAAGCTGTTGCGGCATAGGCGTCTCATGTGACATGACATGTAACATTTTGGCCTGAACTACTGAAGTTATCACATTTCAGATTTACACTGTCATTACCTCTCTGTGTGTCCATGGGGTCTTTGCATCTTTCCCCAGAAACACATTTCCATTGTGAACAAACGTTTTGCAATGAGGCTGCTCATGACCCCGTATTACGTCCAGACAAAACTACAGATTCTATGCAGCACTTCAACATTCAAATAAGAATATCTGTTAGCCAAATGGGAAAAATATTGTCCAAGTAAAAACATATTTCAAATAAACTAGCAAATAGCTCGGCCAAACTTATTAAAAGTAGAAAACTTTGTTAACCAAATGTGAACAAATATCTGTCAAAGAGAGAAATATTTCAACTAAACTTATAAATAGATCAGATAATCTTATAAAATGTAGGACAATTTGTTACACAAATGCGAAAAAATATATTCCAAACACAGAAACATCTCATCCAAACTTATGAAAGGTAGGAAACCCTGTTAACCAAAGGGGAAAAATATCGGCAAAGTAAAAATATATTAAAAAAAAAAAAAACTTGCAAATATCTCGACCAAACGTATAAAAAGTAGGAACCTTTGTTAACCAAATGTAATTTTTAAAATATCGGTCAAAGAGAGACATATTTCAACTAGACATATAAATGGATGAATAAAACATATAAAGAGTAGGAAAAAATGTTACGCAAATGCTAAAAATGTCAGCCAAATACAGAAATAGCTCAATGAAACGTATGAAAAGTAGGAAACTCTGCAAACCAAACGGGAAAAGTATTGACCTAGTAAAAACTTGCAAATATCTTGGAAAAACTTATAAAAAGTAGGGCACTTTGTAAACCAAATGTTTACAAATATCGGACAAAGAGGGAAATATTTCAACTAACCTTATGAATAGAACAGTGAAACTTATTAAAAAAAAAAGTAGGACATATGTTACCCAAATGGGGAAAATCTCGGCCAAATACACAAATATCTCATCCAAACTTAAGAAAAGTAAGAAACGTTGTTAAACAAATGGGGAAAATATTGACGTAGTAAAGAAATGTTTCAACTAAACTTCTAAACAGTAGGAAAATATGTTGACCAAACTAAGAAATAGACATGGCAAAGTAAGAAATAGGTCGACCAAACAATGAAAAAAGTGTTATCCAAACTACGAAAAAGGTAGTTTCTATAGTTATGCCAAGAGTGTCTTGAACTTTTTTCTCAAAAGGCATTTCACACTACATAAGAATCAACGTCAACACAATCCCCTTTATACATTACCGAAGGCTTCAACTTACCACTTCAATGTACCGGCTAAAGAAGCACTTAACACACTAATCACGCATAGCTCCACACTCTTGGTTTTTCTTTTCCAACAAATAGGCTCTGTCTTTCATAGACAGCTTCACATCTTTTACATGTCACAGCACCAAGAACTCCAAGCTTTCGTTCTACATGAGCTCCAAAGAAACTGTCATAACAATATTTATGAAAATTCAGTCTGTGACTCTACCTGGGATAGCTTCGATATCATCTGAGTATTCGTCATCTAAGGGGCCATTTCCCACGCCTGACATCTTCACCTTTCCTTACCACAATGTCCGCCACGCTAATCTTCATTAGTTCCATCTCGCAACGGTTCACAGGTTTTCTTGAAGTCTAGCTATAATAACAGTTCTTACTTCATCCAACACTAGCTCACTTTGTCATTTCATATCCGCAATAGCGTCAAGTCTCCAACCAACCAACGGTGTCTGTTATGAAGTCGACCTTTCTTAAAACCACGTCTACCTTATTGAGCGCTTGAATACCATCTACCAGATCTTCTAACTTTCAACGTCTCTTACCACTTAACACTAACATTCTCTTTGATTACACCACAACCATTTTTTTTTTGTAATTTTTTTTTTTTTTTTGCTGACTGGGAAGATTTCCAATCCGACTGGAGATAATCTTATGTCCTCTATGCAAACAACAGCTGTATTTCAAAAAATGAAAAGTATATTATGCAATAAGTCACTATCGTTGAATGAAAAAATAAAATTTCAACAATAACATTTCATAAAAATTAAATATTTAAGTTTTACATGTAACATTTAAATTTGAAACAAAACATATAATATTTTTCAGCATTTGGTTAACAAATGTCCCTCCTTTTAATAAGTTTGGACGATATATTTTCTATTTTGGACAGCATATATCCCCTTTGGGTAACACATTTTTCTACTTTTTATAAGTCTGGACGCGATATTTTGTTTATTTCTTAACTCAAACAATATTTTTCACCTGTGGTTACCAAAATTTCCTACTTTTCATAATGTTTGGACGAGATATTTATAAGTTTGACCAAACTTTTTTCTCGTTTGTTTAACACATTTTCCTACTTTTTGTACGTTTGGATGTGATATATATTTACTTGAACAACCATCCCAAAAATAAAGATAACAGGGCGCAAGAAATGGATGACGGAAGACATCTTACAACTCATAGAAGTAAGATGAAATAACAAACATAACAAGGAAAAATATGAAGATATTCACAGGAAAATTAGGAACCAATGCAAAGAGACAAAAGAAACATGGCTTCGTGACAATTGTAAGGAAATTGAAAACCAACACAATACTTGGAATACCAAATTAATGCACAAAAGAATTAATGACATCACTAAGAAAAGAACTCACACATCAACGGGTTGCAAAAGAAAAAAGCCAAAGATGGCAAAATCATAATAGAAAAAGATCAGATTTTACATGTGTGATCAGATTATGTGGAAGACCTTTATGATGATACAAGAGGAGAACAATATAATCATCGGAATAATAATGAAGGACCATCAATTTTGAAGATGGAAGTTCAGAATGCTCATAACCATATGAAAACTGGCAAGACCCCGGGTACAGATAACATCACAATAGAAATGATCAATGCCTTAGAAGAATATGGAATAGTCCAAGTCACCAGGCTCAGTTTGGCCAAGCTATTTGCAAGTCTGGTTGAAAAATGTTTTTACTTGGCCAATATTTGTCCCATTTGGATACCATATTTTCTTATTTAAACGCTGAAATGCTACACAGAATCTGTACTTTTGTCTGGATGAGATACGGGGCAACGAGCAGCCTCAATGAAAAACATATATTCGTAATGGAAATATGTTTCTGGATAAAGATGCAAAGATCCGTATGGACACACAGAGAGGTAATGACAGTGTAATTGCCTCATCTAAGTTGTGATAAATGCGGTGGTCAAGAAAGCATGTGACATGTTATGATACATGAGACGTCTATGTCGCAACAGCTTGTTGTGTTCGTATGTAATATTATTCATCTGATAACACGTGCTAGCTGTTAAGTAAAAGGTACACCTTCCCCGACTGTAATCGGTGATTAATCTCTGCTCTATGTCTACAAGAATGATTTATTCGGACACTATGATGCATTGGTTATAGTTGTGTATACTACATTCGAAACTACCTTATGTTGTATTGATATCGGGATGTTCTTTGGTGTTACTCGATTACCCTAGACTACATGGACATAGAAAAGCGAGAGAAGGGAGACCATTTTAAACTTCCGATGCTCTATTAACGATGTAGTGGAATAACTCTATTTTATGGTGATCATCATGATTTAGGTCCCCTGGTTCGACAACCGATAGACGACAATTTTTCTGCAGTACCCCTATTAACTACGTGTCTCGGATGTACCCATTAAGCATGTTACCGCATGTTGAGTCATCTTGGTCCGATGTAATCATTACCCACGTGTCCGGATATATCGTTATGCAAGTGACCGGATGCACCATATCTTTGACTGGTTTTAGCCAGTGAGCTCGTGTACTGGATGTATCCTTATACCCGTGACCGGAAGCACCGCCATATTTAACCGGCTGTAACCATTACCCACGTATCCCAGATATATCATTAAGCATATGAAGAGACGCAGCACCCACCGTGGTCCGGTTTTAGCTATTAATTGTCCGGGATGTACTTCCTTAACCATGAGATTGGAAGCAGCCTTCCCACATGGTCTGATTGTAGGCATTACTCCCGTGTCCCGGATGCATCCTTTTGCAAGTGTCCGGAAGCAACGTCATCCTTGACCGGCTTTAGCCAGTGAACACGTATACTGACTGTATCCTTATGTATGTGATCGCAAGCACCACCATCTTTGACCGGCTTAACCAGTGGGTACGTGTACTGGCTGTATCCTTATGCCTGTGACCGGGTGTATATAACGCCCCCACGTGGTCCGGTTGTAGTCATTATTCGCATGTCCTAGTTGTATCCCTTAGGCACGTGCCCGTGTCACTGGCTGTACACCATCACAGAGCCCGAGTTATCTACTCCAAAGTATTTTAGGGTATTTACAGTTCCTCCTCAAAAACATATCTGGACATATATACCATGGTCTGGTCACGATGAGTGTCACTTCTCGTCCCTGGAGGAAAGTGGACTCGACAAGCACACCTTTAATATCCTTCTACTATTGGAACTATTGAATGACTTTTGTCTACACTCCTCCCTTCTGTCTTCCATACACTATATCTCTCTCTTTCTCTCTCTCTCTCTCTCTCTCTCTCTCTCTCTCTCTCTCTCTCTCTCTCTCTCTCTCTCTCTCTCTCTCTCTCTCTCTCCTTCATAACATACCCTGACAACAGTTTCCTCCAACAATTAATAACATGTTTATTGTTGAAAACTATGTCAGTTGTATGTATTGAATGTGTATATGTAGTTGGTAGTGTCTGCTAATGTGAGTGCAAGATAGGACTTTGGACTTCGTATGTGCCGTATACTTTCTCGCCTCTTCATACGGCCAAACCACAGGGCATCAAACATAAAAAATGGACAGCTCTCACCCTGGATGCTCCGTTCTGCTTGAGTCTGGAGGTAAATCCGTTATTTGGAAAAAAACTGGTCACCACTGGATCACCGTAAATTAATGTGATCACAGTAAGTCTTGTGTCTAGACCGAGTGTTCTTTGATTATTATTTAGTTAATAATTCCTTCATGGAAAACACATCACCACTGTCTAGCACTGTCTATCAGGTTGTTTTAATACATTTAAAACCGTTCTGGTGTTCTTCAATGTTTCTTTTAGGTGATTACCCAATTAGAATATAGTTTAGCCTATTTCGCTCTGCTTGTATAACTTAAAGTTCTTTCACTGGGGTTCACAAAAACCTGTTACTTGCCATTCGTTATGTCAGCCCACAATTAGTGAATGGCTCGGTTGAATTTGCTATAGTGACATACTTTCACTGCACCTGTGAGTTAGGGTCTTTACTCGTTTTCTGAACAGGTCAGGAGTATATATGAAACCTGGGGACATATATACAATCAGGTGAGATGAATCTGCTTCAAACTACTTCTTATGTGAGTGTCCTTCTCTAGCCATATTGAGAAGCCTCCGAAAGACACTCTGACATAAGACTGATGAGTGTACTAAAGTTAAACGATTAGATAAACGAAGGAAATGCTACAAGTCAAGAACAAACACCTATTACCCTATGCTAAACTATTACGCTAAATACCTTATATCTTCTATGATCATCCAGGAATTCAAATTTATATTTAAGCACATCGGCACTAATATCCCATTGCCTTAAACAATACGGGACTATAATTTCTTTCCACACATAGGATGCATAGATATCTCTGTCCAGTTTTGGAACACACACTAAAACATAAAACCCAGTTTCTACTATTTATATTGTGCCTCCCATTCTCCGTTGACAGTTTGATCCACAATCAAATTTTGCCGTAAGTCACCACATCAAACGTCTGTGAAGTCACGTATTCGTTAATTGCTCGTTCCTTTCCGCTCCTCCGCTAGTTCCCTGTGTTCCCCTACGCTAGTACCTCCAAGCGTCCGAACCCTTTGATCGCCGTCTCCGTTCGTTTTCCCGTTCCCGAAGTCTCCCCGTTGTTTTCCTCCGTTGACAGAGCTGGTCAATGACTCCTTATACTGTATCCTATTTTATACTGTCGGTCAATAACCTTTAATTCGTCCTCATCTCAGACTGAAGTACTCGATTGTTAACCCTCCTCATACCTTGTAATTAATCTTACTAGTTTATCAGGGAATCATTAACTCACAGTATCCCGTGACAATGAGTCACACATGATTTTTCCAAAAACATGTCTAGACACGATCAAGCACGTTTACCGGCTACATTGCCATACGCTGAGTCACCCAGAAGGTCACCCTTAGGTCAACCAACTATGAATTCACGTTTCAGACTTTAGTATGGGACTTAATCTCAGTGGTTCCAAAAGATGATGTCAGAGTAGTTATCTAGACACCCGCCACTCCCCTACCCCTTAACAATGATCAGATGCACTTATCTAGCCTTTCCGCCACTCAATTACCCCTAACAACGAATTTCACTAAGACATACCATCTACAACCAGTAATACCGAACAACATTACTTTCTCAAGGTTATCATTTGTAACCCGTATTGTGATAGTGTATAAACCACTAAGACCCCCTACAGACCACTAATAACCGCTATCCATCCTTTACCAATGAATTTCATTACGCCATACCCACTACAAACAATGATACCGGCCATCTTTACTTTTTAAGGTTTCCATTTGTAACCCGTATTATGATCGTGAATAAGCCACTGCAGTTCTCTACAGACCATATACCTGCAATATTTACATTTTTACTTATTAAGGTTTTCCTATGCATCCCCCACGGGGCTCGCGGTTTCGAACCCCCTCACCCCACCCCATGCTCTGACATCCCGCGCCCACCCCTGCTCCTCCACCCCCACATCAGCCCGCCCCCTAGACTACCACGAGGAAATGCATTTTAACCCTAACCCTTGCACAGCACTAATGGAATGATGATAGTGTTTACGCGCGGCTCAATACAGATAATGTCACGATAACGAGAGAGAAAAAAGAGGAAGAAGAAACCGGGGAGGGAGAGCACTGTACCCTACAACAGCATCACTCGTATGATGATAGTGTAAAGGCCACTATGGTTCTCTACAGATAACTAATAACCGGTGTGTGTGTTTTTTTAATTTTCAATTAAGAAATATACAAAAAATTTTAGTTAGTTAGTTAGTTAGTCGACAGATCATCCTAATTGCACATCGAACCATTCAGTCCATAAGTGCTCGGATCCCCTCCTCAGCAAATTCCGCAGCGTGTAGCAGCTAACGACACCAGTTCTGTGTTGGTTTATCAATCTTTGGCTTCCTGCGTTGTGTTCTTGTTTGGCCACCCCTCTTTTGATTTTGCTGTTCTCGCAGTCTGGCCATGGTTGTAGATTCACAGTCATCACTTGGGTCTCGCAAAAGTCTTACTTCTCGTAGAGCATTCAGAATGTCAGCCTGGTCCATGGCGAGTCTTCCCCCAACAGTAGCCTTACCTGAGAACTTGTCAGCCCGCTCAATTCCTTCTACTCCCGCATGCCCTGGCAAGAAGATGAAACTAATCTTTACCAGCCGAGACCGCTCCAGAGACAGCAACAATTCTCTTCGGATCCACCCAATCTCTATCCTCTTGAGCATGCTCACTGAGTCACTAAGGAAACATACCCTAGTGAATGTCTGTGTCTCGAGCCATGTTATTGCTTTACTTACAGCCATGACTTCCATAGTCAGGCTACTTGTGGTCTCAGCAAAAGCACAAGAATCCTCCTTCATAATTCTCCCTCCGGCCGGAGCCGTAAAGGCCCATGGGATTCTCACATGTCGGACGACAGACCCATCTGTGTAAATGACGGCATCACCATCTAGCGAATTCTCGAAAATCAACTCTTGTATTTCCGCCTCCTCAGCAGCCTGATTTTCTTATCTGCATTTTCTGTCTAGTTGGATGCAAACTGAAAAGGACGTACAGAAATCTATTGGCACTTGTAACCACTCCTCGCCAGGTTCTAAGTCCTCAAGTGAACACACCTGTTGAAGAATGTCTTCGGCTTGACCCATCTACGACCGTCCTCTTTTTAACCTGCTGCCCTTTACCTTCATAATTTCACTATGCAGTGGATGTGGTGTGTTTGCGTTAACTCTGAGGTAGGCGCGTCTGAAAATTTGTATTCTGTCTTCAATAGTTGGAAAATCAAGAAGGTAGCCCATCGCCCTGCATGCTGTATCTCTTGTACATCCAAGAATAATGCGCATAGCTTCGTTCTGTATTCTTTCCATCCTTTCTATCTGCTTACGGCTGAGAGTCAGGATTGCCATTGCATACTCAAAAACAGACATGACCATCCCCTCGTACAGAAGACATAGATGGCTCTGCTCACAGTTTGCTGCCGCCATCACCCGCATGGCAGCCAAACCCCGCTTGGCCTTTGTTATCACCTGGTCTATGTGCTCATTATAAGCAAACCTTCGATAAAAACGTATCCCCAGGTAATTCATTGCCTGCGTTCTTTCCACCGTCTCTGAACACAGATTAACAGTTGGTGTTGGAGTGTTGACAATATATAGATAAGACGGCAGTGTATACAAGGTAGCCGCAGCAATCTAGCGGCTACACGATTGTACGAGAGGTCTCGGGGTCTATCCCCATCCGGGGAGTTTCGAAATATTAAGAATTGACCTAAATCTTTGGCCTGGTCTAAAATGGGTAAAAGGTAGTGTCTTATAAAAGAAAGGCGAGACATCACACACTGGGTGCCATTTGCTCTACAAAAATATGGGTCTTGCTCTATGCGCCCCATTGCTCCTTATGTGTGAGAGGGGACAATTTGTATACTAGCACTCTCTCTCTCTCTCTCTCTCTCTCTCACTCTCTCTCTCTCTCTCTCTCTATATATATATATATATATATATATATATATATATATATATATATATATATATATATATATATATATATCTTATATATAAATAAGGATCGTCTGTATGTATCTATGTATGTCCTTTATGTGTTCGCGAACGGCCCATCCGATTGAGATGAAATTTTCTACACGCCTTCCTTTCATTCCAGAGCTGCCAACTGTGATATTTTGTTAGTGTGAAATCGCCTGCTTACTCAGTATTATTTCATTTTTCATTTTTCATTATAATTTCATATATTTCAGGGGACCTAACTCCGTAAAAGTTATTTCAAGGGGCATAACTTTTCTGTATAACTTATAGTCATATTGTGGCATCGTTTTCAAAGATTTATAAACTCTGTGTCCATAGTTATGTACCGGCATATGAGTTATAATAAATAATGATACAATCTGTAAGGCATTTTCAAAGTTTTCATAAAAATAATGCACAATGCATAACATTGTAACTCATCTTTATTTGCTTAAGAAGTTACTGTAGTCATGCAGGTGATTAGAAAGAGTTTTCATTAAAAATAATGGATGGTGTGTGGAAGGACATTCTTTTAAGTTACTTTTTTTGTTGTATGAATTTAATGAGAACTTATATGACTACTTATATGAATTAAATGAGATGCTCCCCACCAGGGACTGGGCGAAGCCGGACAGGGTCAGGCAGACAGACAGACAGACAGACAGACAGACAGACAGACAGACAGACAGACAGACAGACAGACAGACAGACAGACAGACAGACAGACAGACAGACAGACAGACAGACAGACAGACAGATAGTCTAGAACGGGAACTTATATGACTACTTATATGAATTAAATGAGATGCTCCACACCAGGAGCTGGGCAATGCCGGGCCGGGTCAGACAGACAGACAGACAGACAGACAGACAGACAGACAGACAGACAGACAGACAGACAGACAGACAGACAGACAGACAGACAGACAGACAGACAGACAGACAGACAGACAGTCGGTAACGGGAACGAGAACTTATATGACTACTTATATGAATTAAATGAGATGATCCCCACCAGTGACTGGGCGAAGTCGGGCAGGGTCAGCTAGTATCTTATATATAAATTAGGATCGTCTGTCTGTCTGTATTTATGTATGTATCTATGTATGTCCTTTATGCGCTCGCGAACGGCCCATCCGATTGAGATGAAATTTTCTACACGCCTTCCTTTCATTCCAGAGCTGTCAACTTTCATAGTTTTTTTTTCTTCTTCCTCCTCCTCCCTCCTCCCCCTCCCAAAATACGTACGTAAATATATGATGATGATGATGAAAGAATCCCCGAACCAAAACGCTAGGGAAAGGGAAGAAAATGACGTGACTACACAGAATCGTCACACGGCAATCATCATCATCAAGTGCCGTGCCGGCTGGCGTAGGCGTTCATGGCTCTCCGTAGATCTCAGTCTTTGGTTTTTTGGATCAACTCTGCTGCTGATATTCCTCCATGCCACGGCAATATCAATAACAATTCATCTTTTTATGTGTAAGGAAGTTATCTACAGTCGTGTAGAAGGGAAGAACTAGACGAGTATGAATTCGGAATGGCGAACTCTCTCCTCCTCTCTTCTCCTCCCTCCTCCTCCCTCTACCTCCTCCCTCCACCCTCCTCCTCTTCCTCCTCCCTCTCATCCCTCTCCCTCCTCCTTCTCCCTCTTCCTTCTCCCTCTTCCTCTCCCCTCCTTCTCCATCCTCCTCCCTCCTACTCCCTCCGCCTCCTCCCTCATCTTCCCTCCTCCTCCCTCTCCCTTCTCATCCCTCCTCCTCCTGCCTCCCTCCTCCTCCTCCTGCCTCCTTCTCCCTCATCATCCTCCCTCCTTCTCCCTCTTCCCTCTTCCTCCTCCTCCCTCTACCTCCTCCTCCTCCCTCCACCCTCCTCCTCCCTTCTCCTCCTCTTCCTCCTCCCTTTCCTTCCTCCTCCTCCTCCCTCTACCTCCTCCTCCTACTACCTCTTTCCTCCTCCCTCATCCTCCCCTTCCACCTCCCTTTCCTTCCTCCCCTCCTCATTCTCCCTCCTTCCTCTCCCTCCTTCCTCCTCCTCCTTCCTTCTTCTCCCTCTGCCTCCTCCCTCCTCCTCTCCCCTCCTCCTTCCTCCTCCTCCTCCTTCTCCTCCTCCCTCCTTCTCCCTTCTTCTCCTCCTCTCCCCTCCTCCTCCTACCCTCTTCCCCTCCTCCCTCTCCCTCCTCCATCCTCCTCCTCCCTCTTCCTCCTCCTCCCTCTTCCTCCTAATTCCTCCTCCTCCCTCTTCCTCCCTCTCCCTCCTCCATCCTCCTCCTCCCTCTTCCTCCTCCTTCTTCCTCCTCCTTCCTTCTCCTCCCTCCTCCTCCCTCTTCCTCCTCCTCCTACCTCCTCAATCCTCCTCCTCCCTCTACCTCCTCCCTCCTCCTCCCTTCACATTCCTCCTCCTCCCTCTTCCTCCTCCTCCATCCTTCTCCTCTCTCCTCCTCCCTCCTCCTCCTCCCTCCTCCTCATCACTCCTCCTCCCTCCTCCTCCTTCTTCCTCCCTCCTCCTCCTTCCTCCTCCTCCCTCTCCGCCTCCTCCCTCCTCCTCCTCCCTCCTCCTCCCTCTACCTCCTCCTCCTCCCTCCTCCTCCCTCTACCTCCTCCCTCCTCCTCCCTTCACATTCCTCCTCCTCCTTCTTCCTCCTCCTCCCTCCTCCTCCTCTCTCCGCCTCCCTCCTCTTCCTCCTCCCTCTACCTCCTCCCTCCTCCCTCCTCCTCCCTTCAAATTCCTCCTCCTCCCCTCCTCCTCTTCCCTCCTCCTCCTTCTCCTCCTTCTCCCTCCTCCTTCTCCCTCTTCCTCCTCCCTCTTCCTTCTCCCTCCGCCTCCTCCCTCCTCCTACTCTCTCCTCCTCCTCCCTCCTCCTCCCTCTCCCTCCTCCTCCCTCTCCTCCTCTTCCTTCCACCTCCTCCTCCCTCTACCTCCTCCTCCCCCTACCTCTTTCCTCCTCCCTCCTCCTCCTCTTCCACCTCCCTTTCCTTACTCCCTTCCTCATTCTCCCTCCTTCCTCTCCCTCCCTTTTCCTCCTCCTTCCTTCTTCTCCCTCTGCCTCCTCCCTCCTCCTCTCCCCTCCTCCTCCCTCCTCCTCCCTCCTCCTCCTCCTTCACCTCCTCCCTCCTTCTCCCTTCTTCTCCTCCTCTCCCCTCCTCCTCTTACCCTCTTCCCCTCCTCTCTCTCCCTCCTCCATCCTCCTCCTCCCTCTTCCTCCTCCTTCTTCCTCCTCCTTCCTTCTCCTCCCTCCTCCTCCCTCTTCCTCCTCCTCCTACCTCCTCACTCCTCCACCTCCCTCCTCCTCCCTCTACCTCCTCCCTCCTCCTCCCTTCACATTCCTCCTCCTCCCTCTTCCTCCTCCTCCCTCCTCCTCATCCCTCCTCCTCCCTCCTCCTCCTCTCTCCTCCTCCCTCCTCCTCCTCCCTCCTCCTCATCACTCCTACTCCCTCCTCCTCCTTCTCCTCCCTCCTCCTCCTCCCTCCTCCCCCTCCTCCTTCCTCCTCCTCCCTCTCCGCCTCCTCCCTCCTCCTCCCTCCTCCTCCCTCTACCTCCTCCTCCCTCCTCCTCCTCTACCTCCTCCCTCCTCCTCCCTTCACATTCTCCTCCTCCCTCTTCCTCCTCCTCCCTCCTCCTCCTCTCTCCGCCTCCCTCCTCCTCCTCCTCCCTCTAACCTCCTCCCTCCTCCCTCCTCCTCCCTTCACATTCCTCCTCCTCCCTCCTCCTCCTCCCCTCCTCCTCTTCCCTCCTCCTCCTTCTCCTCCTTCTCCCTCCTCCTTCTCCCTCTTCCTCCTCCCTCTTCCTTCTCCCTCCGCCTCCTCCCTCCTCCTACTCTCTCCTCCTCCTCCCTTCTCCTCTCTCTCCCTCCTCCTCCCTCTCCTCCTCCTGCTTCCTTCTCCTCCTGCGTTCTCCTCCTCCCTCCTCCCTCCTCCTCCCTCTTCCTTCCTCTCCCTCCTCCATCCTCCTCCTCCCTCTTCCTCCTCCTTCTTCCTCCTCCTTCCTTCTCCTCCCTCCTCCTCCCTCTTCCTCCTCCTCCTACCTCCTCACTCCTCCTCCTCCCTCTACCTCCTCCCTCCTCCTCCCTTCACATTCCTCCTCCTCCCTCTTCCTCCTCCTCCCTCCTTCTCCTCTCTCCTCCTCCCTCCTCCTCCTCCCTCCTCCTCATCACTCCTCCTCCCTCCTCCTCCTTCTTCCTCCCTCCTCCTCCTTCCTCCTCCTCCCTCTCCGCCTCCTCCCTCCTCCTCCTCCCTCCTCCTCCCTCTACCTCCTCCTCCTCCCTCCTCCTCCCTCTACCTCCTCCCTCCTCCTCCCTTCACATTCCTCCTCCTCCTTCTTCCTCCTCCTTCCTCCTCCTCCTCCCTCCTCCTCCTCTCTCCGCCTCCCTCCTCTTCCTCCTCCCTCTACCTCCTCCCTCCTCCCTCCTCCTCCCTTCAAATTCCTCCTCCTCCCCTCCTCCTCTTCCCTCCTCCTCCTCCTTCTCCTCCTCGCTCCTCCTTCTCCCTCTTCCTCCTCCCTCTTCCTTCTCCCTCCGCCTCCTCCCTCCTCCTACTCTCTCCTCCTCCTCCCTCCTCCTCCCTCTCCCTCCTCCTCCCTCTCCTCCTCTTCCTTCCACCTCCTCCTCCCTCTACCTCCTCCTCCCCTACCTCTTTCCTCCTCCCTCCTCCTCCTCTTCCACCTCCCTTTCCTTCCTCCCCTCCTCATTCTCCCTCCTTCCTCTCCCTCCTTCCTCCTCCTCCTTCCTTCTTCTCCCTCTGCCTCCTCCCTCCTCCTCTCCCCTCCTCCTCCCTCCTCCTCCCTCCTCCTCCTCCTTCTCCTCCTCCCTCCTTCTCCCTTCTTCTCCTCCTCTCCCCTCCTCCTCTTACCCTCTTCCCCTCCTCTCTCTCCCTCCTCCATCCTCTTCCTCCCTCTTCCTCCTCCTCCCTCTTCCTCCTCCTTCCTCCTCCTCCCTCTTCCTCCCTCTCCCTCCTCCATCCTCCTCCTCCCTCTTCCTCCTCCTTCTTCCTCCTCCTTCCTTCTCCTCCCTCCTCCTCCCTCTTCCTCCTCCTCCTACCTCCTCACTCCTCCACCTCCCTCCTCCTCCCTCTACCTCCTCCCTCCTCCTCCCTTCACATTCCTCCTCCTCCCTCTTCCTCCTCCCTCCTCCTCATCCCTCCTCCTCCCTCCTCCTCCTCTCTCCTCCTCCCTCCTCCTCCTCCCTCCTCCTCATCACTCCTACTCCCTCCTCCTCCTTCTTCCTCCCTCCTCCTCCCTCCTCCCCCTCCTCCTTCCTCCTCCTCCCTCTCCGCCTCCTCCCTCCTCCTCCCTCCTCCTCCCTCTACCTCCTCCTCCTCCCTCCTCCTCCCTCTACCTCCTCCCTCCTCCTCCCTTCACATTCCTCCTCCTCCCTCTTCCCCCTCCTCCCTCCTCCTCCTCTCTCCGCCTCCCTCCTCCTCCTCCTCCCTCTACCTCCTCCCTCCTCCCTCCTCCTCCCTTCACATTCCTCCTCCTCCCTCCTCCTCCTCCCCTCCTCCTCTTCCCTCCTCCTTCTCCTCCTTCTCCCTCCTCCTTCTCCCTCTTCCTCCTCCCTCTTCCTTCTCCCTCCGCCTCCTCCCTCCTCCTACTCTCTCCTCCTCCTCCCTTCTCCTCTCTCTCCCTCCTCCTCCCTCTCCTCCTCCTGCTTCCTTCTCCTCCTGCGTTCTCCTCCTCCCTCCTCCCTCCTCCTCCCTCTTCCTCCTCCCTACTCCTCCCTCCTCCTAATCCCTCCTCCTCCCTCCTATTCCTCCCTACTCCTCCTGTCTCCTCCCTCCTCCTCCCTCCTCTTCCCTCCTCCACCTCCCTCTTCCTCCTCCCTCCTCCATTTACCCAAGACAGACAGACAGTCAGACAGATAGTATAACAGAGCAGGGAACTCGCAAGACATGTTGTAGTTGTTAATATAAAGTTTATTTGCACATGATGACAATATAGCTTCTTCTCCGGTTGAAGGCCTGATGTTAACTGCCCTTGCCAACCCAATACGTCACGATTGAGCATCTCTCACCCTTTCACTCTCGATGCTCAATCGTGCTGTATCTATTTCCCACTAGATCCTAATAATACCCCAGTACTCCCTTACTGTTACAATAGTCGGGAACGGGATCTTATATGACTACTTATATAATTTAAATGAGATGCTCTCCACCATGGGCTGGGCCGGGTCAGACAGACAGACAGATAGATAGATAGATAGACAGACAGACAGACAGACAGACAGACAGACAGACAGACAGACAGACAGACAGACAGACAGACAGACAGACAGACAGACAGACAGACAGACAGACAGACAGACAGTCGGGAACGGGAACTTATATGACTACTTATATGAATTAAATTAGATGCTCCCCACCAGGAGTTGGGCGATGCTGGGCCGAGTCAGACAGACAGACAGATAGATAGTCGGAACGGGAACTTATATGACTACTTATATGAATTAAATGAGATGCTCCCCATCAGGGTCTGGGCGAAGCCGGGCCGGGTCAGACAGACAGACAGACAGATAGACAGACAGACAGACAGACAGACAGACAGACAGACAGACAGACAGATAGTCGGTAACGGGAACGAGAACTTATATGACTACTTATATGAATTAAATGAGATGCTCCCCACCAGGGTCTGGGCGAAGCCGGGCCGGGTCAGCTAGTATATATATATATATATATATATATATATATATATATATATATATATATATATATATATATATATATATATATATATATATCCCTGAACATGTTAACACATTCTCTTTAACTGTACCCCCATAGTGGAATGGCATCCCTGCCACACCAGCTGAATAATGTCTGTGTTTGGATTCTCCGGACCAGCCCTTATTTAGATTTGATCTTATGTCATCGGGTGATCGATTAACCAAATCAATAGGGAGCCAGCTGCAATTGATTTCATCTATGGGGTGTGGAGAAAAAGGAGACTCAAGCCAGACGTGTCTGATGCAATTGCCGCAAAGACAGACAGATTGTTGTATAAAATGCGAATGTGGCATTACTGTATACGACAAGTCGGACATTTCTTATAGCAATAATCAAGATACTGGTTAACTGATTATTCTAGAAATTGCTAATACGCAACTATAGATATGATAGATTATATAGGTTTGACAATGACAGCGGCATCATGGTGTATTTATTGTTAGCTGATGTGGCAAAGATAGAAACGAAACACTTTGATGGCATTATTATTGTGGAATTGGCTCATGTACTTGTAACAGGGACACTGTTATATACAAAATAGTATAGAACGAATGAACGGACAAACGAACGAACGAATGATCTCTATTTTCAAAGAGTGACAAATTAGGCACGCAGGCCCGTATTGCATTCGGCAATTCCAATCACTCATCTGTCATTCATCAATTGTGCATGTTACATTCACATAGGAAAAAATACATTGTCAAATGGATTTTGTAAACATAAACAATGCATATTACCATGTTATGAGACAGGCAGACACACATACAGAACGTACAGATGCACATTCATACACAAACACGCACTCATACATACCTGCATACATACTTACATCATTTGCATAAAGTCTCAGTTATGCACACACTCAATAACATACAAATACACACTTCCACGCATACATTGCATGCATGCACACATACCCCACAAACATATACACATACATACACGAACATACACTCACACACACATACACACACACTTACACACACACGCACATACACACATATCGCACACATACACACACAAACACAGACACACACACACAAACAAACACACACATACACACACACACATACACACACAGAGTCATAATGTGTGGTAAAACTAAACAGATACACAAAAAACACCACACACACAACACACACACAAACACACACACACACACACACACTCGTACACACAAGTCCGCAGCAGGAACACGTTGTGGCTATGTGGGGTGCCAGGAACATTATATCTGTTGGCTATAGTGCACGGAGGATTAGTTGGCCATTCTTTCTCTCACTTAGCGAACGGCGAATGCAGGCATGGAACCCTCGACCCACTGAGAGCACGCCACTACGCCAGTGAGGTGTCAACAAATATGGGCACTATTATATGATTTTATACAGATGGAACCGCGGTGCTTAGTGGAGGGTATGCTTGACTGTCTGTCCGCTGGTCGAGTGTTCAAATCCCCTCTTGGACGGAGATATTTGTTGTTGTTGTTGTTGTTGTTGTTGTTGTTGTTGTTGTTGTTGTTGTTATCTATGCTCCTAGGTCTACCCAGCCTCAAATGGGTACCCTGAAATGTCCTGGGACGCAAACGCAGCCGGCATGCTACTGAACACATCACCCATCGAGTGCTGATGGGTCTACAGATACAGGGCTAGGGCCACATCATCAATACTCATCAAACCCGAATAGGTGGGTCTACAGATACAGAGCTAATACCACATAGTCAATACTCATCAAACCCGAATAGGAATCCTTTCACTTATTCAATACATTATATGCGTTCTGGTGTGGCAATCATACAAACGATATTATATAATAATTCAGTAGCTTGATATGGTAATACTAGGGATAGTATTAGATCAGTATACTTGTTTACGTAGCAGTTGCACAATTGTATTACACGTTAAACGCTTCAAAAGAAGCTAAGACAAAAAGACAACTTATTACAAACATAAGAAAGAGACATTCATTGCTTTTGACCACATTTTGAAAAGACACAATCTAGAACATAGTGTCACAACTGGAAAGATATGTGTAAATATGGATAGAGAAATACTTCTCCCTTTTACAGTAAATACCCATGGTATTGGTGATCATGTCTGTCCAAAGCCACCTCTCTCGCCTCCCCTCTCCACCCCGTCTCTTGCGTCAAATGTTGATGTTTCTCCATGCATGCCATACTGTTAAACTAACATCTCTCTTCGTCTCACCCTGCTTCTCCCCCCCCCCCCCCCCCCCCCCCCCCTCTTTCCTACTTTCCCATTGTGACGACCTACTCCAGCTTTGTCAAAACCATAGTGTTCTCATCATGCTTCCTTGAAACCACATGATCGCATCTTCCACATAATTCCCACTTGCTGCTGACTGCCCATGATTCGCTTCCGCACATCGTGCTTGGCTCAAATATAGGAAATCGAGCGAGTAATTTATTAAACTTTAACATAGTAATACGTCTACTTCTATCATATAACCTCTTCTATAAGTCTGTGGGGAATTCGATATCATGACTGATGTATCAGAAGCGGGGAACTTCCATGCCTCTACTTCTATCATATAACCTCTTCTATAAGTCTGTGGGGAATTCGATATCATGACTGATGTATCAGAAGCGGGGAACTTCCAATGCCTCTACTTCTATCATATAACCTCTTCTATAAGTCTGTGGGGAATTAGATATCATGACTGATGTATCAGAAGCGGGGAACTTCCAATGTCTCTACTTCTATCATATAACCTCTTCTATAAGTCTGTGGGGAATTAGATATCATGACTGATGTATCAGAAGCGGGGAACTTCCAATGCCTCTACTTCTATCATATAACCTCTTCTATAAGTCTGTGGGGAATTCGATATCATGACTGATGTATCAGAAGCGGGGAACTTCCAATGCCTCTACTTCTATCATATAACCTCTTCTATAAGTCTGTGGGGAATTCGATATCATGACTGATGTATCAGAAGCGGGGAACTTCCAATGCCTCTACTTCTATCATATAACCTCTTCTATAAGTCTGTGGGGGAATTAGATATCATGACTGATGTATCAGAAGCGGGGAACTTCCAATGCCTCTACTTCTATCATATAACCTCTTCTATAAGTCTGTGGGGAATTCGATATCATGACTGATGTATCAGAAGCGGGGAACTTCCAATGCCTCTACTTCTATCATATAACCTCTTCTATAAGTCTGTGGGGAATTCGATATCATGACTGATGTATCAGAAGCGGGGAACTTCCAATGCCTCTACTTCTATCATATAACCTCTTCTATAAGTCTGTGGGGAATTCGATATCATGACTGATGTATCAGAAGCGGGGAACTTCCAATGCCTCTACTTCTATCATATAACCTCTTCTATAAGTCTGTGGGGAATTCGATATCATGACTGATGTATCAGAAGCGGGGAACTTCCAATGCCTCTACTTCTATCATATAACCTCTTCTATAAGTCTGTGGGGAATTCGATATCATGACTGATGTATCAGAAGCGGGGAACTTCCAATGCCTCTACTTCTATCATATAACCTCTTCTATAAGTCTGTGGGGAATTCGATATCATGACTGATGTATCAGAAGCGGGGAACTTCCAATGCCTCTACTTCTATCATATAACCTCTTCTATAAGTCTTTGGGGAATTCGATATCATGACTGATGTATCAGAAGCGGGGAACTTCCAATGCCTCTACTTCTATCATATAACCTCTTCTATAAGTCTGTGGGGAATTCGATATCATGACTGATGTATCAGAAGCGGGGAACTTCCAATGCCTCTACTTCTATCATATAACCTCTTCTATAAGTCTGTGGGGAATTCGATATCATGACTGATGTATCAGAAGCGGGGAACTTCCAATGCCTCTACTTCTATCATATAACCTCTTCTATAAGTCTGTGGGGAATTCGATATCATGACTGATGTATCAGAAGCGGGGAACTTCCAATGCCTCTACTTCTATCATATAACCTCTTCTATAAGTCTGTGGGGAATTCGATATCATGACTGATGTATCAGAAGCGGGGAACTTCCAATGCCTCTACTTCTATCATATAACCTCTTCTATAAGTCTGTGGGGAATTCGATATCATGACTGATGTATCAGAAGCGGGGAACTTCCAATGCCTCTACTTCTATCATATAACCTCTTCTATAAGTCTGTGGGGAATTCGATATCATGACTGATGTATCAGAAGCGGGGAACTTCTAATGCCTCTACTTCTATCATATAACCTCTTCTATAAGTCTGTGGGGAATTCGATATCATGACTGATGTATCAGAAGCGGGGAACTTCCAATGCCTCTACTTCTATCATATAACCTCTTCTATAAGTCTGTGGGGAATTCGATATCATGACTGATGTATCAGAAGCGGGGAACTTCCAATGCCTCTACTTCTATCATATAACCTCTTCTATAAGTCTGTGGGGAATTCGATATCATGACTGATGTATCAGAAGCGGGGAACTTCCAATGCCTCTACTTCTATCATATAATCTCTTCTATAAGTCTGTGGGGAGTTCGATATCATGACTGATGTATCAGAAGCGGGGAACTTCCAATGCCTCTACTTCTATCATATAACCTCTTCTATAAGTCTGTGGGGAATTCGATATCATGACTGATGTATCAGAAGCGGGGAACTTCCAATGCCTCTACTTCTATCATATAACCTCTTCTATAAGTCTGTGGGGAATTAGATATCATGATTGATGTATCAGAAGCGGGGAACTTCCAATGCCTCTACTTCTATCATATAACTCTTCTATAAGTCTGTGGGAATTCGATATCATGACTGATGTATCAGAAGCGGGGAACTTCCAATGCCTCTACTTCTATCATATAACCTCTTCTATAAGTCTGTGGGGAATTAGATATCATGACTGATGTATCAGAAGCGGGGAACTTCCAATGCCTCTACTTCCAGCAATGAATGTATTCATGGCTGTTTATTCTGTAATGTTGCTTGTCTGTGATGTCTGCGGGTTCATCAAGTGCGCAGTGTCTTGACATCTGGTTCATCGTAAGCAATATATCTTGTCTTCTGGTTCATCATGTGCTCTGTCTTGTCTTCTGGTTCACCCTGTGCGCTGTCTTGTCTGCTGGTTCATCGTGTACTCTGTCTTGTCTGCTGGTTCACCCTGTGCGCTGTCTTGTCTGATGGTTCATCGTGTGCTCTGTCTTGTCTTCTGGTTCACCCTGTGCGCTGTCTTGTCTGCTGGTTCATCGTCTGCGCTGTCTTGTCTGCTGGTTCATCATGGAAGTGTTGCCGTATTCCCATGTTCAAGCACTCATTAAACAAACAGCGAAAAAAGTCTACCAACTCGCCAAGATTAAAAACTTCCTTGATGAGGACACAAGGAAACTATTCTATACTTCTCATATACAGACACACTTTGACTACTGCTCTACAATCTGGGACGGCTGGTTCTAATTCAAACACCAAGCGACTTACTCACTCCAGAAACGGGCCATGAGTCTAATTTATAGCAAACATTTATCTGACAATCCTAGCCTGTATAAACGCCTTCAGTTACTACCATTCCGCAAACGCTTGCTTTTCAATAAAGCTAAACTAATTCACAAATCCTGCATCGGAATGCCCAAATTACCTTTGGCCATTGTTTAAATATAATGCTAGACACAGTAAACGTTTAATATACTACACATTCCGAAGCCTAGGATTGACTTATACAAAACAAGCTTAACGTACTCTGCAGCTCAGCTGTGGAACAATCTTCCACAAGAAATCAAAGACATCACCAATCCCTATTCATATAATCGCAAATTATTCGAACACTATCTCAAAACGGATTACCTTCCCCCTTAATAATTGAGATAATAATAATAATAATAACAAAACCCTAGTATAACTGCCAATCCCCTTTTGTAGGCCAGTATATTCCACATGGCTAATAACAAGTGTCAGACCTTTATCTAATATTACTGTGTCGTGTAGTTTTGATGTTTGCATTTTGCCCATGCCTTTATAATGCATATCTTTTATATTGTTGCTGTTCTTTGTTAGCCTTGAATGATGTGTGAATGAAATAATGTATGAAAGAGACTGATAGAAGGGCAGAATGTTAGACGGGCCTGCGTGCCCAATTCTTAACCCTTTGAAAATAAAGTTTGTTCGTTCGTTCGTTCGTTCGTTCACTGATGTGATGCTGTGTCTGCTAGTTCACCATAAGCGTGTTGTCTTGTCTGCTGGTTCACCCTGTGCGCTGTCTTGTCTGCTGGTTCACCATGTGCGTTGTCTTGTCTGCTGGTTCACCATGTGCGTTGTCTTGTCTGCTGGTTCACCATGTGCGCTGTCTTGTCTGCTGGTACACCCTGTGCGCTGTCTTGTTTGCTGGTTCATCATGGACACTGTGTCTTTTTGCTGGTTCATCATGTGTGTGGTGTCTTGACTGCTGATTCATCATGTGTGTGGTGTCTTGTCTGCTGGTTCAACCTACGCACAGTCAGGTTAGTTCATCACGGGTGTGGCGTCTTGTCTGCTGGTTCATCTCTTGCCTACAACTATTTAATAGAAGGCATTTTCAACAAAGCATTACACAATCATTTTAAATATACATAAACCCCGAATGCATCATGGCAATTAGGACTACTTATGTACCCGAAGGCTTTTGGTAAATTAAGACAAGACGACATGACGGAGATGCTTTCAGGTCTGCAAATTGGTGAGAAAGACCTTAGACACACAAAAAACATATATTGGAAACAACAAGCTGCCATAAAGATTGATAATGAAGTATGTTAAAATTGGCCTATTAAGAGACGTGTGAGACAGGGATGTGTAATGTCTCCAGATCTTTTTTTTCCCTTACAGTGAAAGTATTTTTAGAAATGTTGATGATATGAAAGGAATCATCATTGGGGGACACAACATCATTAACATTATATATGCGGATGATACAGTATTGATTGCGGACAATGAGCAGGATCTGCAACATTTAGTAGATGCGATTGTTGCACACAGTGAACAACTTGCGTTAGAATTAAATTGTAATAAGACACAGATTATGGTCGTCACTAAGAAGAAGGAAATAGCACTATGTAATATACAAGTAAATGTGAATATTCTTCAACAAGTTAATAGGTACAATTATCTCGGAACAGTAATAACATCTGATGGGAGATGCCTTGAAAATATTAGAACAAGAATCGCCATGGCGAAGGTAGCCTTTTGCAAGATGAAAAACATACTGACCAATAAAAAGATTGCTTTATTTGGTTATTTCGGGATTTGAAATTTAAATATTGAGCACAACCCACTACTGGCAACGCTGATCGTATTCTGGTATGAACCTAAGGCCTATCCACGTCAATATGGAAGCAATATACTCGAGTTTCGCCCTCGTTTGAGCTCGTCAGTAGTGCATATCCCTGACCGGATCCGGAAACAAGCTCCGGATCACTGGCGTGTGAAGCGGGTTGTAACCACGCGGCACACGTTGGACACACAGCCAAATTATCATAACAGAAGGAACACCAAGCCTCCTAAATCCAATGAGCAGTAATCAAGAGAAGTCCTGATCGTTTCGGGTCCACATCGATTGACGGACGTCAGTCGCGGCGATTGGGCAATCTTGAGCACAACCTACGATGGGTGACGTTGTAATATTCTGTTATGATAATTTGGCTGGGTGTCCAACGTGTGCCGCGTGGTTACACACCCGCTTCACACGCCAGTGATCCGGAGCTTGTTTCCGGATCCGATCAGGGATATGCACTACTGACGAGCTCAAACGAGGGCGAAACTCGAGTCTAGTGCTTCCATATTGACGTGGATGGGCCTTAGGTTCATACCATAATACGATCAGCGTTGCCAGAAGTGGGTTGTGCTCAATATTTCAATAAAAAGATATCAATTGAAACGAGACAAAGAGTGTTGAAGTGCTACATAGAACCTGTACTTTTATATGGATGTGAAGCGTGGACAATGAGCAGACAAGCTGAAAAACATCTAATGGCTGTGGAAATGTGGTTTCTGAGGAGAATGCATAGAGTAATATGGACAGACAGAAAAACCAATGACCAAGTCCAACAAGAAACAAATAAAAACCGTAAACTGGTTAGAGAAATTAGACTTAGACAGTCACAGTTTTTTAGTCACTTTATGAGAATAAATAAATTGGAGAACTTCGTGACAACTGGCAAGATCGATGGGAAGAGAACAAGGGGAAGACAGAGAGGTAAATATCTGGATGGCTAGGATACGCTGTATTGTCGAGACAAGAACACTGAGGTGATTAACGATTCTGATGATTGAGTGAGATGGCAAACCATGACCGCCCACCCTTACCGGCATGGCACATGATGATGATGATTTACACGTAAACTGTAATATTAATAAGTGTAACGCGTTGTGACTGAATAGATGAGAGTATTTATAAAGTAACATAGAGATAGCAAATAGAATAATTCTAGCTAATCCAGCATTCCATAAGCTATAATAACAGCCTTTGAACCCCATCCCTTTCCACCTATGGACAGCAGAAACCGAGTTTCAAAATGTATACTGAAAGTCTATACTAAGTATGCCTGTAAACCATAGGTCTGACTTGTTAAAAGTGTAAAGAAACTGCAGTCTATAGATATGTGGTTTCTAAGTACACTGTTAAGAATACCATGGACTTTTTTTTTTTTGCATCCCCCTTGGAGGACCTTCGAACCAGAACTGGTGTGGAAGTCAAAGAGAGTTGCAGTAAACCAATAGCTGAAGCACATAAGAGGAACTGGTTAAGGTAGAAAGGGTTAAGAAGAAGCACGTAGTTTCAAACGATGTGCAACAGAAGTCCTAGCGGCTAAATGGGATAGTTTCGTGTGTGATTGAGTATGGATTAGGCTTGCTCGGTGTCAAAGAGTCAGCTAGTTAAGCTAGAGAGCATACAGTTTGAAGCGATGCGGGTGACCTTGAGATGCACTAGGGGCACGCCAGTAATGTGTATGCGATACAGTCTAAGTTTGGCAACGATTGCGAAAGGGCTTAGGACGCTGCAGGAAAGGCCGTATTTCCTGGTAGCAACAATCGCCCTTTGCATGAAACCCAGGACACAGTTAAGGATCATAGGCTGACAGGTAGAAGATCATGGATGACTCGGGGAAAGGACATAATCAGAGAAGTGAAGTGTGATTGCTGAGGGAAAGTAGAAGAGTAGATTGGTGTTCCAGAAGAATGGTTAGACGTGTGCAGGATCATATTAACATTAGACCAGGAATGCAGGCTTTGACCAGCAGACTTCACTGAATGGAAGATGCGACAACTGATTTACGACAATTTGTGTCCAGGTGATGTGGTCGTCTATACGGACGGCTGTGTGCTGGTGGAAGGTGCGAGAAAAGTTCCTGGGGATTCGTGATGAAGGCTAGTGAATGGTGTTTAGTGCAGGGGATCCTAGAATGTGATACCACGACATCTGTTCTGAGAATGAAAGTAGAGGCAATCACGGCGGCATTCGGCTGGCTGGGGAATAAACAGCCAACACATGTCGTGACTGTAACTGTCTCATAGAGCATGCTGAGAAGGACAAAGACTGAAATGATTCCATTAGAAAAAAAAATCGAAGATGGGGAGCATCTGTTGGATCTATTCCGAAGGACGTGCTTGTGTAGTGGGAAACAGGCAGGTTATATAGGCCTGCATCATTGGAAGGAGTATTGGTGCAAGATAGAACAGACGTGGTCAGGCCCTCTGGAATCATGCATGTGTTGAGACAGAACAAGTAAACCATCATGGCCTAGAGAGAATGGTGCTACAGGCAGTGACCAGAGGTTCTCGTCGACACTCAGTACTCCAATGGAAGGTCAGACGGACACATGGTCAGACTGCCGCTTGAACCATTAGCATTGGGACTCTTCGTTGACTGTTGAAGATGATGACTGATAGAGTATTAAAATATCCCGATGCTGTAATGTCGGCTCTCTACTCAAATCAACTCAACTCAGCTCCTATTTACTGCTAATATGACTAATATCCAAATACTATAAGATGACATTTCACAAATACATCGTGACATCAGGACAAGACAATCGTAATTATTGTCATGTTATGAGACAAGAAAGTCTGAAGAAGGTTGCGACAACTGAGAAACTCCTTGATTTTAGAGACAGAGGTTTTCAGAGGAAGAAAATGTTTTATTGTTTGCATACAAGACGATTAGTGTTCAAACATATCACGAAATCAGGGGATAGATGTTTGTGGCGGTACAAGATCGTCTGCGCTGCTTGACACTACACGTGCCAATGATGATGATGATGATGATGACGATGATGATAATGATCATCATCATCATCATCATCATCATCATCATCATAATCATAGGGACGCAGAGGTGTTTCCAGGGCACCAGGGCCGGGTATATACTGGCCAAGACCTATTGACGCGTCCTCGTCGAGCTTCCTGAGCAACAGGTCCCTTCGGGGTCCTGGCTAAGGTCAGTAGGATCGCCGATTCCTCCGAAGTCGGAGAGTGTCTGCCTGTACGGCGAGGAATCACCAGTCTGCACACCAATAAGCCAGACATGGTACAACGGATACTCACGCAAACCCCAGGTCCTGTATGAGATCACACTGATGTTGGACAACAGGATGCCTTCATCCGACATACAGGACTTCGCGTTGGAGCTCAAGCCAACGAACACAAGCAAGCAAGCATCATCATCATACATAATGTGTATTTACATAGCTTTGACGATAAATCAGTAAACCATTCCGCTTATTGTTGCCGACAAATGAAGCCAGTGAAAGGCATGCATCAGTTCAGAGGTCGTCGGTTGTGAACATTCGCTATATACGAGTATTTTCTCCAGGACACTCTGATGTGGATGGAAATGAACAGACGGACACATTGGCTGGTTCTGCATCACTGAAGGGCGATTTGATGCATGATAGGGCAGATGTGGTGAAGGCTGTCTGGGAGCATGTGAATCATGCAGAAGAACAGATAGACTGTCATGGTTTAGAGAGAATGCTGCAGCAGGGGGTGGTCAGAGCATCTGGTAGACAGTCGTCATTCAGAGGTTAAACAAAACGGACATTCATATAATCAGACTGTAACGGACACCATTAGTATTGGAACTCTACGACTGCGCGCTTACGGGAATGCCCCGACTGCAATTATGTCGGTTCTTGGCTCACCTCAACTTAACTCAGTGAAGGTTCACAATAGAGACCAGCTGCAAGGTATCAGGTATCAGCAACACCTTCTTTCTCTGACTTTGAAATGAAATTGGTTCAACTACAGTAAAGCTGTACACATGCAGTGAATAAAGCCACGAAAACTGGAAGCGGAATTAGTCAGCTTTTCAGGAACACAATCAAAAGTGACAGAATGGATGTCGCGGCTAGAAAGCTTTCACCAGCAGGCAAACAGCTAACAATAACGGCTACGACTTTATTAATTGAGATACCTCAGTCGTTTTAAAGGTGCAGAAATGAAACAATCCTCCAACGCACAAATCAGATTGTGAGCCACGATCTTCATAGTCAGTTGGCCGGGAGTACTTCTTCTTCTTCTTCTTCTTCTTCTTCTTCTTCAGCTTTCCGAGCCATTGAGGTTCTTTGCTGCACATACAATCCGTCTCCATTCGTCTCTCTGGTGGACCTTCTCTTGCCAGTCGTTGAGTACGGGAAATATGGATTTTGAGAAGGCAGTCCCTGTAGTAACGATACGAATGGGATGGCAATAATTAAAGAAGGGAGAAAGAGCTTGGGAATGACAGACAAGAAGGAAAAACAAATTTAAATATAACTGTGTTTTATTGAGCCTTGAGGAAAAGTTACCCCAACTGAAATATGATGCCATTAACAGTCTTACAAACTGTGTACTGGTGTCATTGCTGTACCTATTCAGACGACTCCTCACTCACCATCATCAGGTGCCCTGCCATCTAGCGTAGGCGTTTATGGCTTTCCACAGATCTTGGTCTTTGGTTTTCTGGGTCAACTCTACCGTTAATATTCCTCCATGCCAGCGTTTCAATCCATCCAGCATCATTTCTCTTGGTCTGCCTCTGCCTCTCTTCCCCTCGATCTTTCCAGTTGTCACGATGTTCTCCAATGCCTCTCTTCTCATCACATGACCGAAGACAGATGTTTTTCTCTTTCTTATTGTTGTATATAATGTTCTAGTTTCATTAGCCTGTTTCAGGCAGTTGTTGTTAGGCGCATATAAAAATAATTGTTTCAGTTGTTGAATCAGTGTTTGTTGTTCGCATGCTGACGAAAGTTTTTTATCAGCAACGTTCATTCTGTCATGCTTGATTGTGTTGCCGACCAATTTTACTTCCAGTTTTCGTTGATTGTATCCAACTGGAAAATACACAGACTATCACGTGAAGCTGTCTCCATGTTCAGACATATTTGGGGAAACTACGAGTTTGGTAAAGTTACATAATCTCTTGTTTTCCTCTTCAAAGATCCCCGATACGTTAATTACATGCTGGCACAAATGCGGGGGGGGGGGGGGGGGGGGGGTGTACAGGAGACATGCTTGAGGGCATGCTGATACGGGATTTTGTCTGTGGATTTATGGCTGTTTCAAACATGGCAATATTCAAGCAGAATTACATGTTTATGACATTGATATATTGTGTGCTTCTCCATTATTGATATCGTTCAATGTTTGTGCAAAGTTTTGCAATCATCTGATCATTGATTTCAGGCGGTCGTCATCACATTGTTTATATCCTTCATCATAGTTTGGCAGAGTAGCGGGCTAGGGTAATCCCGATCATGGGAGATGAAAGCCTTCCCCAGTCTGTGGGACACATCATGGGCAGGCCTAGATTACCAGCCTACTCCTCCCTTCACATCAAGGTTCACTGAAGTACTAGCAAGCAGGCGTTGGGTGAAAGTGTTGAGCAGCTGGAAAGTGTATCAGAGCTGGCCACCTCAGTTGCTGTGTGAGACTGAGGATGGTGTTTATTACAGGCACACGGGCTAGTACAGCAGACTTAGTATGAGAACTACTATCATAGAAAGTAACCACAACCTACCGTGAGCAGTAACGAACAGTTTGTAATGACTCAAGAATCATGCAAGATTACAGCCTGGCTGGGGTCAGGAAAACCAGTCGATCCGTATCCATTGCAGTAGTGCAACATGTGGAAGCCAACCGTTATCTCGCCATTGTCTGAGTACGCACATCAAACACATATGGAGCATGGAACATCAGAACAGTGTTACATAAAGTACAATTAAAAACCATCAAACATGGAACTTCAGAACAGCGTTACATAAAGTAAAGTTAGAAACCATCAAACATGGGGCATTAGTACAGTTTTACGTAAAGTAAAGTTAGAAACCATCAAACATGGAACTTCAGAACAGCATTACATAAAGTAAAGTTAGAAACCATCAAACATGGAGCATTAGAACAGTGTTATGTAAAGTAAAATTAGAAACCATCAAACATGGAACTTCAGAACAGCATTACATAAAGTAAAGTTAGAAACCATAAAACATGGAGCATTAGAACAGTGTTACGTAAAGTAAAGTTAGAAACCATCAAACATGGAACTTCAGAACAGCGTTACATAAAGTAAAGTTAGAAACCATCAAACATGGAACTTCAGAACAGCGTTACATAAATTAAAGTTAGAAACCATCACACACAGACCGAAAGGATGAATATAGATATTTTTGACATATCAGAGTTCAGATGGCAGGCAACAGGACCGCTTTCATAGAATAGATTTCCCACGCTTCCTTCAAGAGGAAAACAACGTCAAAGATGAGGTGGGATCATAATGGGACCAGACGTAGCAACAGACCGGTTCCTGGTCAGTTTTAGATGGAGTGGATCATTGTTCAACTGAACAATGAAAAGCTTAGAGATACAACCAGTCTATGCCTCATCTATAGAACTATAAACTTCAGAGATAGTGTAATTTTATGAAAATCTGTACAAATCTTTGAGATATCTAAAATAACCAGACATAGCGATCATAATGGGGGAATCTTAATGCAAATGGTGGTCAAGGAATGAATGTCAAACATGCCAGTCCGGTTGTATTTGAGGAATAACACAACTGAAATGACTGTGCACGGAGTGTAGCGTTTTTTGTCTAGAACCATCCAAGGCGACTCTGGACATGAAAAAGTCTAAGTGGTCACCCAGGTTTCAGACATCAGACAGATTATTATACGTTCATGCAATATCGTTCTAAAACTTCTGTCAGATCAAAAATTTATGCCAGTGACAGATTAGCTTGACTGATTTATTGATTGATCTAGGAACCGACATCACAGCATTCGGGGCATTCCCATAGGCGCTCCGTTTCCATCCTCAGCAGCCAGCTTAGAGTTCCAACACTAATAGTACCAGTAGCAATATGATTATATGTCCGTCTCACCTTTCCTCTTAGCTTCGAGCGTCGGCCAGATCCCCTCGTCACCCCTCGCTGCCTCATTCTTGCCAGACCATGATGATCAATTTGTACACGTGCTCCCACAAGGCCGCAACCACGTCTGCCTTGTCATTCATCAATACTCCACCAAGTTTTTCAGAGCCAGATAATATGTCCGCCTGTTCATTCCCCAGCACACATGCATGCCCCGGAGAATAGATCCAGGCGATGCTTGTCACCCGTGACCTCCGAAGCGAAGCAAGCCACTCTGCACGAAACATGCCTGTCCTCACCTTCCTCAGCATGATTTCTGAGTCAGTTATAATCACGATGTGTGTTTGTATCATATTCTTGATCCAGCGGAAATCTGCAGTGACCGCCTCCACCTCCATTCTTAAGCTAGATGTTGTGGTATCATATACTAAGCTCTCCTGCACCAAACGTCGGCAATTAGCTTTTGCTGTGAACCACCAGGCACTTCTCCTACCTCTCAACACCGAACCATTTGTGTAGATAATCACATCACCTGAGCTAGCATTATCCTGAATTAGTTGCTGGATTTCCACTTCCGTGGCCCCTGCAGGCTACTCCCTGCACTCACGGCTCAATGTGATTATAACTGCACAAGTCTGACTGCTCCGCTGGCACTCTGACCCACTCCTCTCCTCGCCTAATGTTCTCCAAGATGCACACATGTCTGATCGTATCCTCCAAGCGAGCTATCCATGATTTCCCTCTTATCAGTCGCTGACCCTTAACTGCGTCCAGCGCCTCTTGCAAAGGGTGATCTGTGTCTGCAGCTACTCTGAGGTATGCCTTCGCCTGCATCACCTTGAGCCTACCAGCAACAGTCGGCAAACCAAGGATGCAACGCATACACATTACTAGGGTGTCTCTGGTTCATCCCAGAATGACCCGCATAGCTTAGTTCTGTATGAGCTCTAATTTCACCATCTGTCTCTTTGAGACAGTGAGCAGTCCTAGTCCGTAATCAATCACTGTCAATGACAGACAGTGGTGGTTATTATATTAGGGTTG
The DNA here is from genome assembly GCA_014155875.1 of Cepaea nemoralis. NCBI lineage: Eukaryota > Metazoa > Mollusca > Gastropoda > Stylommatophora > Helicidae > Cepaea > Cepaea nemoralis. Next base: position 69,532 of record JACEFZ010028436.1, on the reverse strand, counting down.
TCCGCAGTTTGAAAATACAATTAAAAATACTAAAGAGGTCGAAAATAAATCCCAGTTTCCAAATAAATATTCGGAAACTTAACTAGTACCATATAGAAACATTCACCATATGTGAAAGAAAGACATTCGAGGTGTTTGCATGTCTCGTTTCAATAGACACCGTATGGTAAGAATATAACACGTGTGTTGGTATATCAATGCGATATCCTCAAATATTTAAAAAAAAAAGAAACAAAACACTGATCACGCAAGACGTAATATCTCATAGAATCAAGAGGAGATTCGCACAGAATGAGCGAAAAGATATTTTAACATGTGCAGAGAAATCAAGAAGAAATGTAGTGAATCTAACATGAATATCTCAGCAAGTTGTTGTTGCTGTTGTTGTTGTTGTTGTTGTTTTTTTTAGTTTTTTTTTTTAAAGATCCATTTCCGAGTCTGGTACCCATTGTAGTCGGGGTACTGGGAAGCCCGTGCCCAATAAGATAAACTCAAACGTTGAAGGGGATTCGAGCGAATTATTATAGGACCGGCCGGTAGGTGTTCTTGCCACTCCCGTAGCTCAAGGCGTCTCATCATTGCTGATCTCATCTTGTGTCGAGGTGAAGTATAAACAGTGCCAGAAGCCTGTTTATGGGCTTCGTGTATGGGTACTCTCTCTCTGCCTATCGTTTACGTGTTTGGAAATGGAAAGAATACCATGGACAGACATAAAAACCAATGACCAAATCGTACAAGATGCAAATTAAAATCTTACAGTGATTAGAGAATTTAGACAGTCAAAATATTTTGGTCACGTTACGAGAAGAAATAAATTGGAGAACTAGATGACAACTTGCAAGATCGAAGGCAGGAGAACAAGGGGAAGGCAAAGAAGTAAATACATTAATTGCTTGGCCACGTGGTATGGTCAAGACAAGAACACCAAGCTGATCCACAACTCAGGTGATCGAGTGAGATGGCGAGTCATGACCGCCCACGCTTATCAGCATGGCACATGATGAATGAATTGATTGATTGATTGATTGATTGATTTAGGAACCAACATCACAGCATTCGGGGCATTCCCATAAGCGCTCCGTCCCCATCCTCAGCAGCCAGCGAAGAGTTCCTACACTAATAGCACAGTAGCAATCTGATTATATGTCCGTCTCGACTTTCCTCTGAGCGTCGATCGTCGGCCAGATCCCCTCGTCACTTCTCGCTGCCTCATTCTTGCCAGACTATGATGATCCATTTGCTCCTCCGAGGTGTACACGTGCTCCCACAAGGCTGCAACCACGTCTTCCTTATCATGCATCAATACTCCACCAAGTTTTACATAGCCAGCCAGTGTGTCTGCCTGTTCATTTCCCAGCACACCAGCATGCCCCGGAGAACAGATCCAGACGATGCTTGTCACCCGTGACATATCAAGCGAAGCAAGCCACTCTGCACGAAGCTTGCCTGTCCTCACCCTACTCAGCATGAGTTCTGAGTCAGTTACAATCACGATGTGTGTGTGTATATCGTATTCTCCATCCAGCGTAGAGCCGCAGTGGCCTCCTCCACCTCCATTCTTAAGCTAGATGTTGTGGTATCATATATCAGGCTCTCCTGCACCAAACGTCGACCATTAGCTATTAGCTTCTGCTAAGAACCCCCAGGCACTTCTCCTGCCTCTCAACACCGAACCATCTGTGTATATAATCACATCAGCCGGGCGAGCATGATGAATGAATGTATTATGTAATTGTCGTCAGCGAAGAGTCATTCCTGTATTGTTGGTTTATGTGAAAGTTGGTTGCATATCCTTTATAGGCAACCTCAGTATGTTTTGGCTTTTTGTGATTTCTTGTCAAGTTTACTTTCTGTTGTTTGTCATTGCTTTCTGAACGACCGGTACTGTATGAAATCAGCGCAAGGGGGTCTGTTTCCAAATCGCTCGAAACTGTGTTTCGAACGGGGTATGCGATATTGCGAATTGTGAACGTAATCCCTTGGACGCAGCTCCAGTGGTTTGTGTCTGCCTTCTGAATGTCCTTCACTTTCAGTGTCTAGTTGTAAATGTGCTTCCTCTGATGTTATTTATTCATGTAGATCTTGATTTGAGTCTGTATGAGGCAGTACAATGGCAAGATATGGAGACACATGTTGACAGGCCGTTCGGCAAAGGACCTTCGACACGATGTTTATCGACATGATGAAGAACAATGTAGATAGCACACACAAATGTCTGGCTCCAGCAATGTTTCGCATGGATCAGAGTCACCTTCTTTATTTCTGGCTCCGCTCTGGCATGTTCTGTACAGAGCGCTGATGTTATCAAGTACGTGTACTTTCATCCATATTCTGCTAAAATATATATAAATATAATGTTTTGCTCTTTGAACCCAAGCGTGGTCTATACATGCTACTAATTCTAGTGCACTTGACTTATTTTTGAGCGTGAATAAGTTTTACCTTTTACCAGTATCTCTCGTCATTAGACGAACCCACTCCGACTTCTTGGTATTTGTAATTTAGTCCCCAGGTCAAGGTCGAGAAGTCAACATTTTAGTCCACCTGCCAATGTAGGGATTGAACCCGCTATCACGGCATCAGCCATTGGATATTTGCTAAGAGAGAGAGCGCTGTTTTCTATTCTGCCATGCTGACCTCCGCTAGACTATATGCAATCTTGATCTGTCAGCTCTGTCGAAGGCGGTTCCCTTATTTATGGAGCCGATGTTGAGCTGTTCACCCCACTCAGCCAATGTTGAGTTATTCACCCCACTCAGCCAATGTTGAGCTTAGTTATCATAAAGTGAAAAGGGCATCATGGGAGCCCATGTTTTTCCTAAGTCTAAACTGTGCCTTGCATATCTATGGTTCAACAATGTGCCACGTTCTTTGTTCTAATATGTTTACATACTTTTTTATGTACAGACCAAATGGAAGCAGGAGAAAAGACCGACAATGGAAACGGTGGACAGAGGGAATAGCAAAATCAATGGGAATATCGATACATGAAGCCCATAATAGGGCACTCTCCCGCTGTTTATACTTCACCTCAACACCGCAGGGTACAAGAGGAACAAGATGAGATGAGATGAGACGTTTTCTCCACTATGACTTAGTAAATTTACTCCTCTGAAATCAATTTCATTTAAATACCTTGGGGGAAGTTATACCATAAGACAGAAGATGTGTGACATTGATTAAGAGAAGATAAGTCAGACAAAGACTACATTTAAGAAAATTTAAAAAAAAAAATATCGTATGCAATAAGTAACTATCATCATCGAAGTATAATTTATAGCCGTGAAGCTGGCCCCGTGAATGAATAAATCAGGAAGAGCTTGAAAACAACAGGGATATTGTGATTGGGACTAATTTTGCGAATACACTGATATGCTAAATTAAAGAACAGTGAATAAAGACGCTCCTGAAAGTAGAACAGTATTTACAACTATAAGAAAGAGGCAAACTGTGTTCTTTCGTTTTGTGATGAAAAGTGAAAACATTGTCACAACTGGAAAGATCAGTGGAAGAAGAGTCAGAGGCAGACGCCGAGAACTGATGCTGGATGGGCTAGGGCGGCGGCATAGATGAATATCATCCATATTTGAGTTGAGTTGAGTTAAGTTAAGAACCGACATTACTTCACTCCGGACATTCCCTACATGCTCCGTCCCCTCGTTCAACAGCCAGCGAAGTCATACTACTAATCGTTCCCACCACTATCTGATTAAAAGTTCTCCTAATCTTCCCTCTCAGTTTTCAGATTCAGAACCCCAGCCGATCCCCCACAATCTCATTCTTTCCACATATGGGCTCTCAATCTGTTCCCCCGCCTTCTCCACCTGGTCCCACAATCGCACGACAACCTCTCCCTTGTCCATAGGCAATTTACAACGAAGAGGTGCATTCCCTGCTAGCCTATCAGCCTGTTTCATTCCCCCGAAACCCGCATGGCCAGGGCAAAATATCCAAACAATTCTCACAATCTGTGACCTCTGAAGCGACGAGAGCCATTCCACACGAACCATTCCTTTCTCCAACGTACTAAGCATACTCTTTGAATCCGCAATTAATACAATGTGTGGAGCAGTAGTCCTTTCCAGCCAATGGAATGCCGCTGTTACTGCCTCCACCTTCATTCTCATGCTGGAGGTCATAGTCTCATATACCAGACTCTTCTTTTTCAAGACTCGTCCATTAGCCTTTGCAATAAAACCCGAACCACTAGGTCTTTTTCTCACCACTGACCTATCGGTGTAGATGACTATGTCGCCATGACGTGTGTTACTCTAGATCAGCTGTTGCACTTGAAACTCAGTGCGGCCCGCTGCCCATTCCCTGTACATACGACCCGGTGGTATTATTACATTGTGCCAGCCCGTCATGTCTTCCGGAACTTCAACACACTCTTTTTCACGATGGATGGTCTCTAGATCACACACCTGACGTATAGAAAGTTTCCCCTGTGCCACCCAGAACCTGCCTTGTCTTCGTCTATGACCCTTGACTTTATTCATGGCTGCATGCATCGGGTGATCCCTATCTGCAGCAACTCTGAGGTTCCATTTGGCCTGAAGGACCCTATGCCTATCCGTCATTGTTGGTAGCACCAGGATATGCCTGGTGCATATAATTGGTGTGTCCAATAATGTTGTGCACCCCAGGATTACCCGCATGGCAGCATTCTGTATGCGCTCCAACCTTTCATGCTGGGTCTTTCAGCAGCCCCAAACCATACTCAATGACAGAAATTATTAACTGCCGAAAGAGCCCTTACAGCATGCCTCTGATCAACCCCGGTTGCTGCCATAGCCCCCCCCCCCCCCAATGCATTAAGTCCCCTACCAGCCTTCACCACTAAACTTCCACATGATCCTTAAAAGACAAACACCTGTCAAAGGTTATATCCAAGTACTTCAATTACTCTCTAGACTAAGAAGACATAATTCAACATAATACCTGGGACAACTGCTTTGACGATCTGGTTATCCAAGGAGTATCACACAACCGATGCCTTGTCTGGGTTTATAACGGCCCTTGCGTCCCTGCAGCCCTCTGCCACCCTACTTACTGCCACATGTAAGTCTTTCCCCAAACTGGCCCCGTCTCTGCCCTGCCTGTACACCAGCACATCATCTGCAAATGTCAAGATTCTACCCACACCTGGTGTCTCAATATCATCTATAGTGTAGTTCCGGAACACAGTGGACTCAGATCTGTGTAGTGACATGGACGTCTACGCATGTTTGTATTGCACATGTTGATGATGATGACTTCTGTGTGTGTGAATGACTCCCTTTTATAGCCCTGTTTCTATCTATTCTGTCGTTGCTGATGTAAATAATCGGCTAAGCCACATACCATCAGTCTCACCACAAGCTCTGATTGCGTCAGCTATGATCCCATCTGTGCCTGGTGATTTGTTTTTGGGACTGTGGTACATTGCTTTTCGACTTGGAATTGTAGTGTGTTTGATTCTTGATCTACTTCGTGTTTTGAGTTGTGAGAATACTTAATGTTACTTTCCGATCATCAACATTCACCATGTCGATAAAAGTGGGCGGTTATGTTTCGCCAACTTACACGACAGCAAAGTCGTGGACCAGCTCTGTGTTCTTGTCCCGACCATGCCATGTGGTGAAGCCATCCAGGTATTCACTTCTCTGTATTTCCCTCGTTCTTTTCCCCTCAATCTTGCAAGGTGTCACCAAGTTCTCCAGTTTATTTCTTCTCATAACGCGTGCAAAACATTTGACTGTCTACGTCTATTTTTTCTAATCAGTTTACGGTTTTAATTTGCCTCTTGTAGGGCTTGCTCATTGGTTTTTCTGTCTGTCACTGGTATTCTTTGTATCTACCTCATTGGCACCTTTCCGTCTTGACAGACGATAGTTTGGTACATTGTGCTTTAAAAAGGCTTAATAACTACGATCCATGGCGGTGGCGAGTGTGGCTGGTAAGGCCAATTCTTGTTGCAAATGTTTCCCCACAGTAGGTGCATGTGAAAGCATGGTCACTTCCACCATTTTGCATCATCTTACGTCTCTCACGCTCTGTGTGTGCTTTATCTGCAATCATTTTCTCCTTTGTCTTTATTCCGTTTCTGATAGTTGCCCTCCATGCAACACGTTCAGCGGCGACGTGCTCCCAATGTGCATTATCAATGCCTGTATCAATCATGTCCCGCTTACACACATCTTTGTATCGTAGTAGAGGCCGACCCTGAGATCTCCTACCCGTCTGTAATTCACCAAAAAAGATGTCCTTTGGTATTCTACCATCATCCATCCTCCTAACGTGTCCTATCCATCTAAGTCTACGAAGACTGAGCATGGAATACACCGTCACACAACCTGATCTTTCCAATACTTCAGTATTTGTGATTTTGTCTTGCCACTTAATACCAAGTATTCTTCGCAGACACCGCATATGAAAGCTGTTTAAACGTTTCTCTTGGCGTGAGTAAGTTGTCCAGGTTTCACTGCCATAAAGAAGAGTACTAAGGACACAGGCTTGGTAGACGAGGACTTTTGTTTTGGCAGTAAGCTTCCTGTTCTCCCAGACTCTTTTTGCTAACATGTTCATTGTTGTTGCTGCCTTGCCAATCCTGATGTTGATTTCCTGATCGAGGGATAATTTGCTATTTACCTCTGATCCTAGATATGTAAAATGGTCTACTATCTCCAGTTCGGCGTCGTCAATAAAGATTGATGGTACACCATGTGCACCTTGTGACATAATCTGTGTCTTCTTTTTGTTAATTGTTAAACCAAATTCAGAACAAGCATTGGAGAATGCAGATAGTAGATGTTGTAATTCTTCCTCAGAGTGGGTCGTAATCGCAGCATCATCCGCAAAAAGCAACTCTCTGATTAGTACCCTGCTAATTTTGGTCTTGGCCTTCAATCTCTGAGCATTATAGAGGCCACCATCTGAGCGTGAGTGAATGTATATACCATCATCCTGATCACGAAAGGCATATTTCAGTAGAAGTGAAAAGTATATCCCAAAGAGGGTGGGGGCTAGTACACAGCCTTGCTTAACTCCACTCTTGATTTCAAACTCTTCTGAAGTTGAGCCATCAAACTTGATTATACCCTTCATGCCTGTGTGGAACGATTCCACAATGGACAGAAGAGTTGGTGGGCAGCCAATCTTCTTTAGTGCTTTGAACAGACCCTCACGACTGACCAAATCGAATGCCTTTGTGAGGTCGATGAAGGCAATAAACAGTGGCTGATTTTGTTCCCGGCATTTTTCTTGCATCTGTCGCAATGAGAATATCATATCAATGGTAGACCGGTTCTGACGGAAGCCACACTGTGATTCGGGGTAGACTTGATCTCCCAGGACTTGAAGTCTGTGCAGGACAATTCTGGCAAATACTTTCCCAACAATACACAGAAGTGAGATACCCCTATAGTTGTTACAGTCGCTCCGATCTCCCTTGTTCTTGTACAGCGTTATGATGTTTGAATCTTTGAAATCCTGTGGGACTTGTCCTTCTCGCCAGCATAGCTCTATTAGCTGGTGGATCTGTAGAGCGAGTGTGTCTTGCCCACTCCTGATCACCTCTATTGGAATCCCATCCTTACCTGGAGCCTTGCCAGATGCAAGCTCATTTATAGCACACTTAACTTCTGTTATAGTGGGAAGTGTGTCCAGGTGGTCAAGAGTTGGCAGGGCCTCTATGGCGTTGAGGGCATCATCCGCTAGCTTGGTCTCACTTGAGTAAAGCTCTAAATAGTGCTCGACCCATCTATCCATCTCCTGTTTCTTATCAGTGATGATTTCTCCAGTCAAGGTTTTCAGCGGTGCACTTCTTTTGATCATTGGACCACAAGCTTTCTTTATCCCTTCATACATGCTTCTGATGTTTCCCTTATCACTTGCGATTTGAATGGACTCACATAACTTGATCCAATAGTCATTCGCACACTGCCTGGCAGCCTTTTGTACATCCTTCCTTGCTTGCTTCAGCTCACTCAGAGTGTTACGCGTTGGTCTTTCCTTGTTTCTTAAGAGAGCTATCTTCTTTTTATCAATCAAGGGCTGCAGTATCTGGCTGTTTGCCGCAAACCAGTCCTGCCTCTTATGATCCACAGTGCCGTAAACCCCTACCGCTGTTTTATAAATAGTTTCCTTAAGTTTACTCCATTTATCATTTACTATACAATTTTCTGATGTATCATTGAAAGCGTCTTCAAGTTGCTGTTGAAATTCAAAGCACTTTCCAGGATCGTGAGTGTTAGTAATATTAATCCTGGGGCTAGACTTGTGTTTAGCTGTGTAGATTCTCTTTGGTCTCAGTCTAACCCTTGCAACAACCAAAGAATGATCTGTATCACAGTCAGCACTGTGGTAACTTTGAGTTAATGATGTATGGTTCAGATGTTGTCTCCGTGTGATAATGAAGTCCAGCTGATGCCAATGGCCGGATCTTGGATGTTTCCATGTGACCTTATGCATCTCTTTTGTTTTAAAAAAGGAGTTTGTAATACATAGGTCATTTCTAGTGCAATGCTCCAGCAGCCTTTGCCCATTATCATTCATGCGACCGATGTTGTATTTTCCAAGGCACACTGGCCATGAACTCGAGTCCTTGCCCACACGAGCATTGAAATCACCGAGCATATAAATGTAGTCGGATTTTGGAACTGCCTTGATCGCAGAGTCTAGCTGCTCATAGAACGTATCCTTCACATCATCAGAGGAAGCGAGTGTCGGTGCATATGCAGTGAGAATGGTGGCAAATCCACAGGAGGTTGCCAAGCGCAGTGATAATAATCTTTCATTACCTCCAGCTGGGATATCAATCATTCCCAGTAGCGAATTCTTCACTGCAAAGCCCACACCATGTTGCCTTTTTTCTGCCTGCCCTCTTCCCTTCCAAAAAAAGGTGTAATTGTTTTCCCTGAGTGACCCTTCCTCAGCGAGGCGAGTCTCCTGCAGGCCAGCAATATCAATGTTAAGACGATCGAGTTCAGCATCAATCACAGCCGTTTTTCTCACATCGTCAATATTTGTCAAGTCAGTGGAAAATCCTGGACACATGGTTCTCACGTTCCAGGTTGCAAGCCGTAGCTTGAGGTTTCTATTCTTTTTATTAGTACCTGGTGCATTGGTTTTACAGCCTGCGATTCAGATTTTGTCCTAGCCCCAAGCACCCATTGAAGCAGGCAGGCTGTGGCGGATCAGCACCCAATTGGCTGGGGGCTGCCCAGCTTGAGGCGGGCGGTAGCTGATCAGTGACACCTGTAGGTGTCTCCCACCGTCAGAGGCAACGCGTGGCGCCCCATGTCTACGCCAACTGACAAGGACTTATAACCCGTAACAGTTGCCTCTCGCTTTGATTCCGAGACCGGTTAAGACCAGGGATGGAGTTATTGCCTCTCCATAGCACAAAGCCTGGGCTAAAATAAAGAAACCATGTGTTGCCCATGCAGCATGATTCCTCTCTCGGCCTGCCTAGTTCACTCCAGAGGAAAGTTGACACCTATAATCTGGAACAAGACAAGCTGCAGAAGCTGCCGGATCAGCAAAGCAATGCTCTAACTGTCCGCCTGTCGGAGCTTCGATCCTAGACCAGCTGCCAACCAAGGCTTAGGGCCTGGTCTGCCCTGCCATGACTTATTTTGTCTTTGGGTTGCATTTCCTCGCACCAGGATAAGGCTAGTACCCTCCCAATTGCGCTCTTCCGCCCGAAGCCGTTGGCACAATGTGGGGTGTCGCGTTTGGTAAGCGCCGCCCAACATTCGGCGCTGACAGAAAGCAGGTAGTACCGTCTACTGTCATACGGTAGCTCAGTCATATCTGACTAAGACCTGACTTATTGTATCTACCTCACAAACCACATATCCACAGCCATCACATGTTTTTCAGCTTGTCTGTTCATTGTCCACGTCTCACATCCATACAAAAGTTCAGATTCTCGATGGATTCATAATTTGTCTAAAATATTCTTTCCAACTGATCATTGGTTAATTCTAACTTACTATCCTTCTACCATCTCCATCATCAATTATTGATGTGCGTTGTAGGGCTTTAATCTCACTAACATTGCTTGAATAGTTTTATAGAAATCTCTTGGGGCTTCATTACATATCATTTTACCATCTCTCAATGTCATATAAATAACATTTCCCTTCTTGATGACCCGCCTGCTTCTCGTCTGTCTACTCCTTATTTATAATAAATTTGTGACTTTGTTTCTAGCATCTCATATGACCAATTTTTGACCGGCATTGCTTCTTTGATTTTATCATTCCGCCGTGGATTTCATTTCGTCCTGTTTTGATTGATTTTCTTATTCCCAAACATTTCTCTCAAGATGTTTGTCAAAGTTAATGTGAAAGTATTCCATTCGCCTTCTGCAATTCAAATGTGCAGGCTGACTCTCCTACAACATTGTAATTTCTTGATTGATGTCTGTTCTGATGCTGTCGTTATTTTTTTTAAATTGTGTTTGCTCTTTTAGAGATGTTGTTAGAGTGATTCTGACTGGTTGATGGTCAGTATCTATGCTAGTTTTGAGATCGACTCAGCAGTCTCATTAAATGTGAATAATATATACTCTATCTGTGACGCTTGATCAGCGTTGCGCCATTAATGTACCAGGTTAAAAATTGGTTTCAAATATGATGGGAAAAGGATGTTAGCTATTATTAGACGAGGAGAGCTGCAGTGGTAGATATGTTTCGAAGCTCCTTCGATGTCTGAATTGTTTTAATTCACCTGGCCTGCCAGCCCAAATGGTACCATGAAATGTTCTGAGAAAATAAAAGCTGCCGGCGTTAGTTATATTGACGACATGACCCAGCTGGTATCTGTCTATGAAAACAATGGCTAGCTCCAAATATATATTACGCCTCACGGGGTAGCAAGGTGTCCCTTATTTCACCCATTATTAGAGCGTGTTATAGGTAAATGTTGGTTACATATCGTCTATTGTTGTGTCCTTCCCTTGATGTGTCGCTGTACATACGAGAGACAAGTTCTCTGTTCTACTTGTTTGCTTCCCACTCTTCAGCTAAACTACCTTGTTACAATCAGATCATCCTTTCTGCTGACACTGCTTATGTCTGACAGGTACTGAATGAATTGTACTTTCTCTTCCTTGCTATATGTGTCACTGCATTGCATATAGATTCGTATGAATGTTGTTAATTTGCCTCTTTCATTTACGTGTATATTTATTATTCTTTCTTATATACAGTCTGTGGCAATCATGTATTTGGCTGTTTTTGATTGTACTAGGAATGGTACGCCATATTTGGCTCTGGTGGCTGGATCCACACCATTCTATATAGGTACATAGTTGTATAATCGCTTCTTATTATTTCCATTTCTCCTGAAGTTTGCTCGATGCGGTAGTTCTATGTGTCTTTTCTATATTATTTGGGTATATTCCTTTTTTTTTTTTTTTTTTTTTGGCGAATAGTTCAGCGTTCTTTTGACTTATTTTCTATTTCGTAGCCCGCTATCGTTTTCAGATTTCATCAATCCCTACAGCTCTATTTTAACCAGCGATATGTCTCGTGGGACAATGAGACGCGTAGTTTCATAACCCCCGTCATACCGAGTCGAGGTTGGGATGTCTCGTGGGACAATGAGACGCGTAGTTTCATAACCCCCGTCATACCGAGTCGAGGTTGGAATGTCTCGTGGGACAATGAGACGAGTAGTTTCATAACCCCCGTCATACCGAGTCGAGGTTGGGATGTCTCGTGGGACAATGAGACGCGTAGTTTCATAACCCCCGTCATACCGAGTCGAGGTTGGGATGTCTCGTGGGACAATGAGACGCGTAGTTTCATAACCCCCGTCATACCGAGTCGAGGTTGGGATGTCTCGTGGGACAATGAGACGCGTAGTTTCATAACCCCCGTCATACCGAGTCGAGGTTGGGATGTCTCGTGGGACAATGAGACGCGTAGTTTCATAGCCCCCGTCATACCGAGTCCAGGTTGGCAATCACCTTTCGGAATTGATGTCGGTGTTCAGCAAGCAATGGCAAACTACTCAACAAACATTACATAGTAAATCACAAACTACACAACTAACATTACCTAGTAAATCACAAACTACACAACTAACATTACCTAGTAAATCACAAACTACTCAACTAACATTACCTAGTAAATCACAAACTACTCAACTAACATTACCTAGTAAATCACAAACTACTCAACTAACATTACCTAGTAAATCACAAACTACTTAACTAACATTACCTAGTAAATCACAAACTACTCAACTAACATTACCTAGTAAATCACAAACTACTCAACTAACATTACCTAGTAAATCACAAACTACTCAACTAACATTATCTAGTAAATCACAAACTACTCAACTAACATTGCCTAGTAAATCACAAACTACTCAACTAACATTACCTAGTAAATCACAAACTACTCAACTAACATTACCTAGTAAATCACAAACTACTCAACTAACATTACCTAGTAAATAACAAACTACTCAACTAACATTATCTAGTAAATCACAAACTACTCAACTAACATTGCCTAGTAAATCACAAACTACTCAACTAACATTACCTAGTAAATCACAAACTACTCAACTAACATTGCCTAGTAAATCACAAACTGCCAATAAATGCCGAGGTCCTGTGAAGGACGCGCAACTAACTTGTAAAAACAGTAAAATTGTTTAGCACTGAATAACCAAAGGCCGTCAGAAAAGCTAGATGCAATTTATAGGAGAATTTAATCGGATTCTGTGGCAAAGGGGTTCGTAATCCTGCATACCCGCGTTCCAAACACAGCTGTGGGCGATTTGGCAACTGATCCTCTTGCTGTGGTTTTAATACAATGGCTGGTCGTTAAGAAAGCAAGCAAACTGAACGTAAAATTGCCAAGAAATCACAAAAACGCATAAAATCCTTAGTTTGACTACACATCCTAGAAAGGATATGCAACAGCACATCATGAATTTGCAGGTGCCGGAAGCAACGCTGAGACGTTCGCAATTTATAGCCATGTCTGCCCTGTGTGCCATGCAGTGAAACGGTGGAAAAACCACATTAAAACGGGGAAAATCGACGTTTAACATAAAGCAAGTAGTCGCAGACAGCTATGATACAGAGAGGCAGCCGCATCAAGCGGAGACGTAAGAGGCTACATAAGGGGGCGACATATTTAAAGAAAAAAACATATGTAAGGGACGGCATTACGAAGACTTTTCGCGTCCTTCGGTTCACGAGTGCATTTTTTCGAAGACTCCTGGGTATTGTCGCTGGAGCTACGGTGTTCGTGCTGTGTGCGACGCTTTCGGCACCTCGCGCTGCGGAAAAAGACTGCGCCATATGAGATAAAACCCGGTGCAATGAAGGCCACCCTGTCGAGTTTAAGCGACGTTTTATTTCGAAGACTTGCATCATACTGAGAAAATCTACCACACGGTACTGCACATAACCGCCTGGAAAATATGGCGGCATTTGGACCAAATTGTGGGATTATATTGCAGGTTTTTCATGAACAGCAAGTTGGTGGTTCCTCGTCTTCTCGTGCCATTTCAAAAGAAGCATCAAGTGGAATGAGCTACGCGTGTTATAGACATTGGCAATGCTGAATGTGGACAATTGTATACATTTCTATGACCCCGAGACTTAAATATCATAGCAGACAATGAGCACATTCATTTTCGTAAACATCAAAGAAGGTTAGGACGGTACCCTTTGTGAGAAACGTCTCGCTCACTGATTGTTGCGGAGTAATACTCACAGACCACTTTCTTTGTGACAATGAAAGCTTTTTCACGAATTTACGAGAAGAAACCAAGCGCTAAAGACACCGGCTGCTCTCAGGTTTGCTCGTCTGCTTCAGTACAATGTCTCGGCTCATACAGCTCGTGGCAGATCAGCCTCACTCATCAATGCAGGTATGTAACTCTGCACCGTGCAGCCACCATATTCTCCTTACTTGGCACCGAGTTATTTCTTTCTTTTTGTAGACGTAAAGATGTTCCAGTTTTAAAGTTGATAGGGTCGCCATTACACATAATTTTAATCCATACGGCTCGGTTTCTTTCCGCAGAACGGCCTGCCAAAAGCATTGTTAGTTAGTTAGTTAGTTAGTTAGTTAGTTAGTTAGTTAGTTAGTTAGTTAGTTAGTCGCAGTTCCAACTTCACGGCAACGGGTCGTCCCCATTATGCTCCGTTCCTGTGCCAGTGAATATCACACAAAATGCTCCTCACTGCCCTATGTGAACAGTGGAATAAACAGGAGTATCGGCAAGCCAACAGCCCGCACAGGTACACTGTGCATAATGCCGCCGCCAGAATGCCAACACAAAAGTCCTCCATGAAAAATACAGTACATAGTTGATGGAATCGGCAGTCACCAGAAATACTTCATTGACCCGGGTTTTATCCCATATGGCTCGGTCTCTTTCCGCAGGGCAACCCGCCGAAAGCGCCGCACAAAGCACGAACTCCGTAGCTCCAGCGACGACTCCCATGAGTCTCCTGAAAAATGCACTCGTGAACCGAAAAGGCAAACCAGTCAATCCAGCAACAGCCGGCCGCCATCGTTCCGAACACGCAGTTCACGCTACAAACTGCGAACAGATGTAAAAGCATTCCACGCGAAATTCACAGCTCACAGTGTCGCGCCACGCACTCACTCAGCAGCAGGGCGACGGAACCATTAGTCGCCTCGTACGACGTGCATGGTAGGCAACAGTGTTACTATTCTTTGCTCCCCCGTAAGGGCGCAGGCAACACACGGGCTTTAAAAAAAAAAGCAACAAAAGCATCGTACAGAGCACGAGCTCCAGCGACGACTTCCAGGAGTCTCTGAGAACATTGCATCTGTGAACCGAATGATGGAGTTCGGAAGCGAACCCATAACCTTCGTAACTGGAGGCGGGCGGCTGAACCACATGGCCACGGACACCCCCAGATGTACAGAACCCGCTAGACAGATGTTGGTTTCCCAACATGCAGAACTTGAGAACTGAGCTGGAGTCGTGCTTCTGGGCACAGGCGAGATCGAGGCATCATACTGGCGAATAAGAGATGAGAGAAGAGACGAACATCGCCTTGAAGAGTGAGCATATAGAGAAAGACTAAAGTTCACGCTTATCTCCAGGTACGTGGCCTTACATGCTTTCCTACTACAGTGCAAAACTTGGCGCCTCGTAACTATTGTGTTACATTTCCTTTCTCCATATATAATAAATTAGATTTTCGTATACATATCCAATGTGATAGATACGTGTAACCTATTATACAAATTCTCCAATACGTATATAATGCGTTATGTTTTCTTTTGCGTTTATTATGTGTTATTTCTCTAATCAGGTTACGGTTTTCATTTGTTTATTGTAGAGCTTTTTCATTAGTTTTTCTGTCTGTTTATGCATTATTTGCATTTTCATCTAAAACCACATTTCCACGGCCATCAGATGATTTTTCAGCTTGTCTGCTCATTGTCCACGCTTCAAATCCACACAAAAGTATAAGTTCTGTGTAGCATCTAAACACTCTTTTTTCACGTTGCAAATGACATCTTTTTATTGGTCAGTATATTTTCCATCTGGCAAAAGGCTACCTTCGCTATGGCGATTCTTGTTCTAATCTCTTCAAGGAATCTCCCATCAGATGTTATAACTGTTCCGAGATCCTTGTAACGATTCACTTGTTTAAGAAATTCCCATGTACTTATTTCCTTCTTCCTAGTGACGACCAAAGATCTGTGTCTTCTTACAATTTAATTCTAATGCTAATTGTTCACTGTATGCAACAACCGAATCTACTAAATGTTGCAGATCCTGCTCATTGTCTGCAATCAATACTGTATCATCTGCATATCTGAGGGTCAACATGGCCGAATAGATAGGAACGCGTGTTCTTAAATATCCGGTGTGCTGATGTCGAGGTCAGAGGTTCAACCCATACACAGGACAGTTGGACTAAAATGTTGACCTATCGTCTTTTATTTGGGGACGTCAATTACAAGTACCTCTGAAGTCGGAGTGGGTTCGCCTGATGGCGAGGGACACTGTTAATAGGTAAAGCTAATCCACACTCAAAACTCAATCCAGCACTACTAGAAATAGTCTGTATGGACTAAGCTTGAGTTCAAAGCGAGCGAGTGCAAACAAACAAACAAACAAACAAAAACTGCATGTCTAATGTTATTGGTGATTCCTTTCATATTTTCTACATTTCTTAACATATTTTCACTGTACAGGGACAAAATATCTGGAGACACGATGTTTGTCTGCTGTTTATCTTCCAGCCTGGGAATGCCGCATAGATTCCCCCTCCCTCCCCCAACCTCCATTCTCAGGCTAGATGCTACAGTTAGTTAGTTGCATATCCTTTACAGGATGTCGCAGTCAACACCAGCATTTTTTTTTTTTTTGCTGTTATTATCTCTTGGCAAGTTTAGGTTCAGTAGTTTGCCATTGTTGTTTGAACGACCGGCACCCAGCTGTGTTTTGAACGTGGGTATGCGGGATGACGAACTGCGTCCGTAACCTCTTCGCCAGGTAGCTGGCAATACTAACCAGTGTAGAGCTATTTTAACATTGAGTCGTGCTATGACATGCCTGTGTGTGTGTTCCTATAGGACAGCCAGATCTTGCTGACTCAGAAATTATTCAACATAGCCACACACAAGATGTCTTCATGCATCCCTTTCCTGTTTATTTATTACAATCTCATTGTACACAGCTACATTATATATTTGATCAATAATGACGTGCTTTCGGGCAAACATATCTATTTCTCTATTTAGTTCTGCTAGGGAGGGCATCCAAGCTTGTATTCTGGATATTTGTGCAGAAAAAAACGCTCAATTATGCGAAAGATTTCTACAGGCTTTCAGCAATGGAGCCCAGACAACTTAATTTCGACGCAAACTGATATTTATAGAATATGGGTTCAGTTCCTTCCCCTTGGATGTCAAACACGGAGAGTGGAAACTGGAGTTGTGAAGTGTCTGACGTCACTGGGTGTCAATACAAGGTCACCAGGACGAGTGAATTTGGTAGAGGTTGCCAGTCGGATCGTGCAAGGGGAATCTGCTGACGTCGGTGTCCTCTTTGCAAGGACACTTCACAATATTCTACGTGCTCGCATCCTGCTTCGAAACATCTAATTGTCCAGTAATGGGAGGACATCTTCACTATCCTGCCTCTTTAGTTAGGAAGGACACCACATTCATGTAGTATTGAACGGTTTTATATCTATCTATCTATCTATCTATCTATCTATCTATCTATCTATCTATCTATCTATCTAGTCTGTCTGTTTGTCTGTCTGTCTATCTATTTATCTATCTATCTATATAAATATAAATATATATATATATATATATATATATATATATATATATATATATATATAGCCCATATTTTATGCTATAAAGAGGCATAAACATGAGGATTGGTAAGGCAGCAACAACAATGAACATGTTAGCAAAAAGAGTCTGGTAGAACAAGAAGCTTACTCTGCCAAAACAAAAGTTCTTGTCTACCAAGCCTATGTCCTTAGTTCTCTTCTTTATGGCAGTGAAGCCTGGACAACTTACTCCTACCAAGTGAAACGTTTAAACACATTTCATATGCTGTGTCTGCGAAGAATACTTGGTATTAAGTGGCAAGACAAAATCACAAATACTTAAGTACAGCTAGTCGTCGACTTACGACCTATGCAACTTACGACCATTCGACTTTACGACCACAATCACAAATTATTAACTCGAGTCTAGTGCTTCCACATTGACGTGGATAGGCCTTAGGTTCGTGCCAGAGTGCGATCAGCGTTGCCAGTAGTGGGTTGTCCTCAATATTTAAAGATTTATTTCTACTTCATTTATCAGTCGAACGGCGTTGTCTGCAAAGATCAGGTTGTGTGGACGGTTTATTCCATGCTCAGTCTTCGTAGACTTAGATGGATAACCTGTTTTTTTTTTGCAGATGATGCTGCAGTTACGACCCACTCTGAGGAAGATTTACAATGTCTACTATCTGCATTCTCCAATGCTTGTTCAGAATTTGGTTTAACAATTAGCAAAAAGAAGACACAGATTATGTCACAAGGTGCACATGGGGTACCATCAATCTTTATTGACGACGCCGAACTAGAGATGGTAGACCATGTAATAATAATGTTTCCTATAGTATTTTCCACACCTGTATTTTGTATGTTTTGCAAATATTAAACCAGTTGTACATGTGCAGTTAATGCAGTGTTTTTCTTAAACCTGACGATGTAAAAATAAAAAACAAAATGGTGTAGAGATGATACAAATGGCACAAAATGAACATCGAAAATTATGATTTATAACAATAATAAAAGAAATTTATGACATAATTTAACTTAAATATGTTCATAACATCACTTCACATTACTGTACACATAGCGTACTCAACTTACGACCAAATCGTGTTACGACCGGTCTGTCGGAACCGATCGTGGTCGTAAGTCGACGACTAGCTGTAATGGAAAGATCAGGTTATTTGACTTTTTGTTCCATGCTCAGTCTTCGTAGACTTAGATGGATAGGACACGTTATGAGGATGGATAATGGTGGAATACCAAAGGACATCTTTCTTTGGCGAATTACAGATGGGTAAGATATCTCTGAATCGGCCTCTACAACGATACACAGATGTGTGTAAGCGGGACATGATTGATACAGGCATTGATAATGCACACTGGGAGCAAGTCGCTGCTGAACTTGTTGGACGGAGGGCACATATCAGAAATGGAAAATAGAGAAAGGAGAAAATTATTGCAGATAGGTTACACACGGAACGTATGTGACGTAAGATGGTACGTGATGGTGAAAATGACCATGTGTTCACATGCATCCACTGTGGACGAACATTTACCGCACGAATTGGCCTTATGAGTCACATTCGCTACCGCCATGGGTAATAATTATTATGCCTTTATGAAGTACTATATAACAAACTATCGTCTGTCAAGACGAAAGGTGTCAATGATGATGATGATGCTATATATATATATATATATATATATATATATATATATATATATATATATATATATATATATATATGTCACTTATCTTTCTACCTATCCTTCTTTCTATCTTTATAGCTATCTACTTATCTATCTGTCCGCATATCGTGTGATTTTTTTCTCTCTAACTCTTACTTCTCTCTCTAACTTTCTCTAACCCTCCCACGCTCTCCCACTCTCCCACTCTCTATCTCTATTTCTTTTATTTCTCTCTCTCTCTCTCTCTCTCTCTCTCTCTCTCTCTCTCTCTCTCTCATTAGCTTCTCTATCTAACATTTCATTCTTTCTCTCTTTTGTTTCCTCTCGCTCTAGCTGCGCGATATCTCTCTCACACCTCACACACACACACACACACACACACACTCTCTCTCTCGTGTTTTCTCTCTCATCCCCTACTCTCTCTCTCGCTCTCTCTCTCTCTCTCTCGCTCTCTCTCTCTCTATATATCTCTCTCTCTCATTCTCTCTCAATCTCTCTCCCTTTCTCTCTCTGTCTTGATGTGCATTTCATCGTGTGTGTATTCACGACATGGCAGCAGGAAAGGTATTGTGACTAAAGCACTACCAGCACCTATGCTGTACATTTTCAACTAAGCAATACTGCTAAAACTGGCAGATGTGCCGATGTCATAGACAAGAACAGGGAACCCAGCTCTCTCCATAGAGACATAAAGTCAGTTCTCTCTAGACTACAAAGCTCTCTCAACAGATACGAAGTCAGTTCTCTCAAGACTACAGAGCTCTCTCCACAGATACGAATTTAGTTCTCTCAAGACTACAGAGCTCTCTCCACAGATACAAAGTCAGTTCTCTCAAGACTACATAGCACTCACAACAATTACGGAGTCAGTTCTCTCAAGACTACAATGCTCTCTCCACAGATACGAATTTAGTTATCTCAAGACTACAGAGCTCTCTCCACAGATACAAAGTCAGTTCTTTCAAGACTACAGAGCTCTCTTAACAGATACAACGTCAGTTCATTCAAGACTACAGAGCTCTCTCCACAAATACGATGTCAATTCTCTCAAGACTACAGAGCTCTCTTCACAAATACGAATGTGCGTGCGTGCGCGCGCGAGCGTGTGTGTGTGTGTGTGTGCGCGCGCGTGCGTGCGTGCGTGCGTGAGTGCGTGTGTGTGTTTGTTTGTGTGTGTGTGTGTTGTGTGTGTGTGTGTGTGTGTGAGAGAGAGAGAGAGAGAGAGAGAGAGAGAGAGAGAGAGAGAGAGAGAGAGAGTCGAATCAAAACGACACATGTACCTTTGGGCGAATGATCGCAAGTGTTCAAATTGTTTGACAGGCAATAGTCGCCAAAATGAAATCATATGATCAGCTGAAGGTGAAGCAGGCAGCTCCTGAAATTTACATCTCAGCGCAGAATTGCGTTTAAAATCAATTACTTCGTGCTGAAGGTTTTGCTGTAATTGACGGAGCTTGACATCAGGAAATACAAATGGAAGAGGGCAAAATTATCCTCCTCTATTGTGAACTCTTGAGATCTCTACTGAAAGATATCCAGAAGATCATAGTGGACTTGTATGTCTACCCCGTGATGCCCAGATAAATGGTTCTATGATGTTAGGTTATCATCAATTCATTTTCAATACATAAAGTTATCAGTTTACCCCCTGCTAAATTTCCACTTCCTACACAATGATTTCCCACCACGAGTTATTCTTTTGTTGTTCTTTCAATGCCCACTTTGGCAATACGATCGCCCATTATTATTTACTTTGTTGTCATTGATATTCAGCGTCTGTGGCGTTGGGGTAATGAATATGTTTCATAATCACGCAAACGGAGTTCGACATCAGTTGCAGGCCATTTGGGTAAAAGAGTGAAAAACAAATACTGCTAGCCCGTGCCTTGCCTTCCTTGATTCCCCAACCATAAAGTACAAACAGCATGCAAACTGAATTATTGCTTGTGGATTGAAGTAAGTTCTGTATACCACCTAAACGTATTAACCAGGTTCAGTTTCAAATGCTGTTTGAACAAATGTCGAAACTAACATCATCTTCTGATGTCTCCGCCGGATGGCTAAAAGCTAGATTGGTAGATATAGAACATCAATATTGCATAACGCTATCTAAGCATAAATGTCCGTTAACCAAAGATTACATCACCGCCCTGAAATTACTACAAGCCAACTAACAACTGGCATACTAAAAACAGACAAAAATGGTTAAGTCGAAAAACATGGAAGACATTTTTCGGATTTATCTAAATTTCATTAAATCCAAAAAGCTAGCAAGCAGAGTCAACAGTGAGAAAAGAAATCAAGACACTTTTAGATAATAAGTGAAGCTACTGCGCAGCTACTTACCCCATGGGACTCACAAACACCCCCCCCCCCCCCCCCCCCCCAACTTTGTGGCCTCCCTAAAACGCACAAGCTTGGGGTACCACATGGAATTCATGTATTGATGGTCAACTCTGCCCAATACAGGATGGCTAAATGGATTGCTCTTAAATTGGTGTGACAGTCATTCAACCTCTCAATTCATATTCATTTGAGCTGGTCGAATTACTGGACAACATTGATCTTAAACAAAAGCACTTGGCGTCAATGGGCATTGTCTCTCTTTTCATCAACGTCTCCCTGGGTGAAACAGTGAAGATCATCTGTGATCGCATAAAATTGAAAAAACTAAAGTTAGGTCTACCGACATTCAATCTTGAAAAACTAATCCAGCCGAGCACATCCAATATTAAATTTGATTTTCTTAACAAATCGTACCGTCAAACAAAAGGTGTCGCCAAGGAACCGGGGTGGCGGGGGGGGGGGGGGGGGGTTGTGTTGGGGGGGGGGGGAGTCTTCTATGTGCAATTATATCTGACATCTTTAAGGCTCACGCAGGTGAACAAAGATCATCGGATATTGAGGACCTGGTTCTATAACGCCGGTACGTGGATGCCATATTATTCCCCACAGAGACCAGATAACAAACAGAATCATTCCACTCCATCATGAACCAAACCCACAAGAACATTTCCTTGACCATTGACCATGAACATAACGGCACCTTACCGTTCTTATACATCCTAATCCGACGTCGAGAAGATGGCACCATCCAAAGAGCAGTCTATCGAACAGGAATATGAACGGGGTAACACTTGTATTTCCATAATTTTTAGCATTACAATCTATTATTTAAGCATTACCTATCAAATATAAGCGTGTGTTGGCCCGTGCCCTATTGAATCGAGCTAGGAGGATTTGCTTCTACGACACACTAAAGGAAGAACTAGACAACCTCCACCAGCACTAAAGGAAGAACTAGACACCCTCCACCAGCACTAAAGGAAGAACTAGACACCCTCCACCAGCACTAAAGGAAGAACTAGACACCCACCACCAGCACTAAAGGAAGAACTAGACACCCTCCACCAGCACTAAAGGAAGAACTAGACACCCTCCACCAGCACTAAAGGAAGAACTAGACACCCACCACCAGCACTAAAGGAAGAACTAGACACCCTCCACCAGCACTAAAGGAAGAACTAGACACCCTCCACCAGCACTAAAGGAAGAACTAGACACCCACCACCAGCACTAAAGGAAGAACTAGACACCCTCCACCAGCACTAAAGGAAGAACTAGACACCCTCCACCAGACTGAAATCTAATGGATATCCAACCAGTTTCATGAAGTGTTACTACCACCCAACCAAACCTACCTCCCCAGAATCAACGGTTCCCAAAATTCATGTGTTTCTTTAAGTGTTTCGAGAAGACGATGCAATGAAAAGAATACACGATCGACTTAAAACAGCTGTAAACCGCATCTTGTTTGTTTGTTTGTTTGTTTGTTTGTTTGTTTGTTTGTTTCCGCTGAACCAATAATCAGATATAAAACCATATCGACACCTACTCCACCAAAGCAAACTACATTGATCAATTCCAAGGTGAGTACCAATCGACTTACATAGGTAGAACGGAAAGACATTTAGCAAATTGAGTAGCCAAACATATACCAGTGTGGGTGAAAAAGAGAGTTAATTATTTTTCAGGAATCCATTTGCAATCGACAGGTCATACATAAAATGACGAATTCGGCCAACACGGAACATTTGCCTTTTGGCAATCACATATTTAACAGACACGATGCATTTCCTCAACTGTATTGAATGAATAATAAATAAAGGATTGCTTACATATATCGAAGCATTTTGTATCAGGCCATTCCGACCTAATTGCTATGTAAACAGAAGTACTTCCTGTTAGATGTTAGACTTCTATGGCGCTAATGTTCTCCAACGTCGGAAAATATCAACTTCTATATACATAGTAGTTTTGTCAAATATTATGTTTGTCCACTTCATTTGACGTATAACTTTCCAGTATGCTCCTGACGAGATGCAGTGAAATATGCCAGACAAGAAATCGTGCAATATTGTGTTTATAGCGTCTGGTTTAATTTCACACAGATTCTCAATAATTCAATTGTAAATGTTTCTATTTCAGTGAAAATGATAAGTTGTTTTTCTTCATTCATAATTCTCACATTTCATGTTCGTAATCTTTGTTATCTTTCTTGTTTGACTATGGGCCTTTCCTAGACAAGGCAGTTGGGTAGAATGTCATCGTAATGGCTGGTACCATTCCCTGCCTCCCTTTTCCCAGCTTGTATATAAGATCATCTTAGCCTGAAGGTAGTATCATCATGCAATTGTTTTTCCATGTCTATGTTTTCCATAATATTTTGACTGCTATAGTTTTCTAGACATTGCTTTCCTTCTTGGTAATGACCATGCTGGTCAGAGACCGTAAACTTTGTCTATATAAAGATCTCCTTTTGTGTGTGTGTGTGCTCGCGTGCGTGCATGCATGCGTGCGTGCGTGCATGTGCGTGCGTGCGTGCGTATGTGCGCACGCGCGTGTGTGTGTGTGTGTGAAGAAGATACAGAGCTAGTCTTGAATATGGTACACTTATGTAGGTGTTATGTGTAGAACGCAAAGGCTTAACGTCTTATGAAATATGTCATCATCATCCAGTGCTTTGCCGTTTGGCGTGGGTGATCTTACCTCTCCACATATTACGATCTCTGACGTCATGGATCAATACTTGGGTCGACTCCCTTCCTTGCCATAACACAAGACTGTCAACAATCTTCTCACGCTGTCTTCCTCTATCTCTCTTTTTGCAAATCTTTCCTGTTATCATATGTTCCAGTTTTTGTCTTCTCCTCCATCCATCCATCATGTGCCATGCCGATAAGCGTGGGCGGTCATGTTCTGCCATCTCACTCGATCACCAGAGTCGTGGATCAGCTCCGTGTTCCTGTCTCGACCATGCCACGTGGCCAAGCCATCCAGGTATTTACTTCTTGGTCTTCCCCTTGGTCTCTTCCCTTCGATCTTGCCAGTTGTCACCAAGTTCTCCAAGTCATTTCTTCTCATAACATGCCCAAAAATTTTGACTGTCTACGTCTAATGACTCTAATCAGTTTACGATCTTCATTTGTTTCTTGAAGGACTTGTTCATTGGTTTTTCTGTCTGTCCATGGTATTCTTTGCATTTTCCTCAGAAACCACATTTCCACAGCCATCAGATGTTTTTCAGCTTGACTGCTTATTGTCCACGCTTCACATCCATACAAAAGTATAGGTTCTATGTAGCACTTCAACACTCTTTTTCTCGTTTCAATTGATATCTTTTTATTGGTCAGTATGTTTTTCATCTTGCAAAAGGCTACCTTCGCAATGGCAATTCTTGTTCTAATCTCTTCAAGGCATCTCCCATCAGATGTTATGACTGTGCCTGAGATAACTGTATCGATTCACTTGCTTAAGAATATGCCCATTTACTCGTATATCACATTGTGGTATTTCCTTCTTCCCAGTGACGACCATAATCTGTGTCTTCTTAATATTCAGTTCTAACCCTTGTTGTTCACTGTGTGCAACAACCACATCTACTAATTTTTGCAGGTCCTGTTCATTCTCTGCAATCAAAATTGTATCATCTGCATATCCAATGTTATTGATGTATCGTACCCCAATGTTGATTCTTTCCATATCTTCTATATTTCTGAAAATATTTTCACTATACAGGGGGAAAAAAAATCTGGAGACATTACACATCCCTGTCTCACACCTCTTTTAATAGGCTAATATTGACCTACGTCAATTCTGATGGCAGTTTATTGTTTCCAATATATGTTTTTTTACAAGTCTAAGGTCTTTTCCATAAATTTGTAGATCGTCAAGCATCATTATCATGTCGACATGTCTCACTGTATCGAAAGCCTTTGTGTAGTCAATAAAGCAAATATTTAGATCTCTGTTTACTTCTATAGAACGTTAAATGATTGTTTTCAGTACATACACAGCATTTACTGTGCCCTTGTCTTCTACAAATCCACATTGTTCTTCTCCTATTTCGAGTTGTATTTTCTTCCTAACTCTTTGCATGATAATTCTCAGCAGAATCTTCGTGATGTGGCTCATTATACTATTTGTTCGATGTTGATCGCATACCAAGGCTACTGATTTCTTCAGGATTGCAATATATATAGAATTACATAATTCAGGAGGTATATCCCCAGTATCGTATATTGTGTTCAGCAGTCTGGTGACTTGGTCTGTTCCATATTCTTCTAAGGCATTGATCATTTCTATTGTGATGTTATCTGTACCCGGGGTCTTGCCAGTTTTTATATGGTTAAAAGCATATTCTGAACTTCCATCTTCAACATTGATGGTCCTTCATTATTATTCCGATGATCATTTTGTTCTTCTCTTGAATCATCATAAAGGTCTATGACTGCCTCTTTGTTATGTTTGTGGTATATTGTCTTTGCAACTCAGCTTCCATTATAACGACCTGATAGCTAATTCTGGCTCATACTTCTATAAAACCACATCTCCAAGACTTCCGTGGAATTTTTCGCCTGTTTAATATTTATCCAGGATTCGCAGCCGTAGTCAAAACTAGTTCTATGTTACATGCAAGAACACTTTTTCTAACTTTCAAGTATAGTGACTTATAGCACAAACCGCTCTTTATTTGATAGAATGCTTTTTTTTTTTTTTTTGCGTGTCCTATTCTGTTCTTTTTCTCAGTGATACATTTTCCCTCTGATTTTACCCCCCCCCCCCCCCCCACCCCCCCACCGAACAACGATTCACCTAAACGAACATCCCTGAAACAAGTAAAGAGTTTCAAGTACCTAGGAAGTATAACCTACAAGCACTTGGAATCAACGACTGGCAAGAGAAGGTCAACCAGAGAGACGAATGGAGACGGACTGTACCTGCAGCAAAGAACCTCAATGGCTCGGAACGCTGAAGAAGAAGAAGAGGAGGAAGGATAATATCATCAAGTGGCAAATCAGAAGTCGAGATCGAAAATAGATGCCATAAGGCAAACCAACTCATTGGACAAATGGCACCAATCTAAAGAACAAACATGTGTCAATAGTTACTAAGAAAGCACTCTGCAACACAAACTTCCTACCAACTCTATACTACCAATGCCAAACCTGGACAACGACAGAAAAAGAGAAAAGAAACAAAACACAATAACAAAAATGAGATTCATGAGAAGAGTACTTAATGTATCAAGAAGAGATAAGATCAGAAATGAAGAAATCAGGGCTAAAGTGGGGGTTATAGCTGCACTAGATTTTATTAGAAGGCAGCAAGTTAAATGGTTTGGCCTTAGCAAGTAGGTTACCAACTAACAGTATACCACAACAAGCAATGATGTACAGACCAGAGGGAAGCAGAGAAAGAGGCCGACCACGTAAACGATGGACGCAGAAAATAACAGAGTCCATGGGAATATCGATACATGAAGCCCATAAGCGGGCACTCCCCCGCTGTTTATACTTCACCTCGACACCGCAAGGTACAAGAGGAACATGATGAGATGAGATGAGATGAGATGAGTTGTCCATGTGTCTAGATATCTGAATTTCTGCACTTGCCCCAAAATAATGTCCTGTACTTTAATTGCACATTTAGGCACAATCTGTTTCTTTGATATCACTATGACTTCTGTCTTTCTATTATTCAAATTAAGGCCAATTTTTTTCATTGCATACAACCACTGTATCTATCATTTCCTGTAGATCATTCTGACTTGTTGCTATCAAGACGGTGTCATCAGCATAATGTAAGTAATTTATATTATGTTTACCAACCATGATCCCTGGCATATTTTCTGTATATCTCATTATGTATTCACTGTACAATGAGAACAAATCAAGAGACACACAACCTTGTCAGTCGCCCTTCTTTATACACTGAAATTTTCTTACCGGGTTGTGATTCTTATGGTTGCTGTTTGCTGCCAATATATGTTCTTTACTATTCGCAGAGCTTCTCCGCGCTGACATGGTCGGTTGAAAAGTTAATAGAATTCGGTTCCAGTGGTACGTATTTCCTGTCTAAAATCAAATTCTATAATCATTCAATTACCTTTGTTTTCAAACATCAAATCAATCTACAACACAACCATTGGTCGTAGTTGTAATCATGATGATGGTTTTGTGACCATAATATTAGTGTGTGTGCCCGAAAATAAAACCTACCACTATAATAATAAGGCCTAGCATGATGTTTTAGGATGCTTTTAATAGATGACCATCCCCTAAAAGGGTAGCGGGGTAGGGGTATCCCCTATCAAAGGAGAAGTAAGGTGCCTCCTTCCCTCCGCTAGCCTACGGGACACCCTTGGACAAGGTGGAGTACCTGTTTAGCCCCCCCCCCCCCCCACCCGATCAGGGTTACGTGAAGCCATGTGTACAGGTGGTGGATGAAGATGGAGAGCAGCCGACAGATAGTTGTAGGTTATGGTCTCCACCGTCACGACTGTAGGCAGAGGATCTCTTTTTTGAGGAGGCAATGGATACGGTCATTAACCAGCATGGCCACTGCTAGGAAGGAAAGCAATGGCAAACAACCTTCTTTACAGATGCCAAGAAAATCATGTTGTGTGGACTCATCGATTATCAGAGAAACGGCGTAAATGGGTGTTCCATAGGAGCAGCCTCGCCCGGTAGGTATAGTCATGTGTACCAGAAGATTCCAGGCCGTCAACAGGCTACTAGGTGCAAAAGATTAATATCATTGAAAGTAGGAACTTGGAATGTTAGTACAATGAATGCAGGTGGAAAATTAGAAAACATCAAACAAGAAATGGAGAGAGAGAAGATTAACGTATTAGGAATATCGGAAACGAGATGGAAAGGGGCAGGGATAAAGACAGGAGAGGATTGTAAGATTATTTACTCTGGGGGAGAAGAACAGCAAAGAGGTGTAGCCATTATATTAGATAAGCAAACATCATATTCTGTCAAAGGATATCGGGCTGTGTCAGAGTTCTATTAGTAAAATTAAATGGAAGACCTTTTAAAATAAATTTCATTCAAGTACATGCCCCAACAAGTGAATGCAGTGAAGAAAGTATAGAGGCATTTTATAATTACATGGAGTCTGCTTTGAATAACTGTAAAAAATCAGAAATAAATATCATAATGGGTGATTTCAACGCAAAAATAGGAAACCAAGTCTATGGATGCAGTGTAGGCAACCATGGTTTGGGAGAGAGAGAAATGAAAGACTTGTAGAATGGGCAAAAGAACAAGAAATGGTTGTAGGAAACACCAGGTTTAAACAGCATCCTAGAAGATTATGGACATGGACAGCGGGATTAAATACCAGATAGATTACATCCCGATTAGCAGAAGGTTTCGAAATTCGTTAACAGTTCCAAATGCAGACTGTTACAGTGATCACCGATTAATTACAGGCACAGTGAGGGTAAAGTTAAAGAAAGTCAAGTATACAGCAAGAAATCCTAAATATGACTTGTGCAAATTGAAAACTGACAAAGAAATACAAGATAATTTTAACATAGAAGTTAAGAATAAATTTGATTTATTGTCTGATCTAGAGATCATATTTCAAGATGTAGACGATCAATGGGAAATGCTGAAGAATTAAATCAGTTGTGCAGCAGAAAAAAAAACTATTCCAAAATTAAAGAAAGTGGGCCGTAAGACATGGATGACTGAAGAAATTTTACAACTAATGGCAACAAGAAACAGAACAAAAATAATCCTGCCAAATATGAAGAAATTCACAGAAAAGTCAGAACCTTATGTAAGGAGGCAAAAGAAGCATGGCTTGAGAAAAATTGCAGAGAAATTGAAAAACAACACAACAGTAAAAATGCGAAACTAATGCACAAAGGAATTTATGAGCTTGCTAATCAAAGAACACGTACATCAGCAGGCTGCCTGAAGACAAAAGATGGAAGAGTCATAATAGAAAAAAGATCAGATCTTACATGTATGGTCAGATTACGTGAAAAACCTTTATGACGATAACAGAGACGAACAGTATGATGTTCAAAATAATAATGAAGGATCATCAATTTTGAAGATGGAGGTTCAGAATGCTCTTAACCATATGAAATCTGGCAAGACCCCCGGTTCAGACAGCGTCACAACATAAATGATTAATGCTTTAGAAGAACATGGAATAGATAAAGTTACCAGTTTGCTTATACAATATATGATACTGGAAATATACCTAATGAATTATGTAAATCTGTATTTATTGCAATCCCAAAGAAATCAGGAGCCTTGGAATGTGATAAACATCGAACAATTAGTATAATGAGTCACATTACGAAGTTTTGCTAAGAATTATCATGCAAAGAGTTAGGAGGAAAATACAACCTGAAATAGGAGAATAACAATGTGGCTTTGTAGAAGGCAAGGGTACAGTAATTGCTGTGTATATATTGAGGCCCGTAATCGAATGTTCTATAGAAGTAAACAAAGATCTACACGTTTGCTTTATTGACTACACAAAGGCTTCCGATAAAGTGAGACATGTCGACATGACAAGGATGCTTAAGATCTACAAATTGATAATGAAGTAGGCCCATATCAGCCTGTTAAGAGAGGTGTGAGACAGGAAATGTGTAATGTTTCCAGATCTGCTTTCCCTGTACAGTGAAAGTATTTTCAGAAATATTGAAGATATGGAAGGAATCAACATTGGGGGACGATGCATCAATAACATTATATATACAGATGATACAGTCTTGATTGCAGACAATGAACAGGACCTGCAACATTTAGTAGATGCGGTTATTACACACAGTGAACAATTAGGATTAGAATGAAATTGTAAAAAGACACAGATTATGGTCGTCACTAGGAAGAACGAAATACCACAATGTAATATACAAGTAAATAGGAATACTATTCAACAAGTGAATAGGTACAATTATCTCGGAACAGTAATAACATCTGATGGGAGATGCCTTGAAGAGATTAGAACAAGAATCGCCATGGCAAAAGTAGCCTTTAGCGAGATGATTAACATACTGACCAATAAAAGGATGTCAATTAAAACGAGAAAAAGAGTGATGAGGTGCTACATAGAACCTATACTTTTATATGGATGTGAAGCTTGGACAATGAGCAGTCAAGCTGAAAAACATCTGATGGCTGTAGAAATGTGGTTTCTGGGGAAAATGCAAAGAATACCATTGACAGCTAGAAAGACGAATGAACAAGTCCTTCAAGAAACAAATGAAGATCGTAAACTGATTAGAGACATTAGACGTAGACAGTCAAAATTTTTTGGGCATGTTATTAGAAGAAATGAATTGGAGAACTTGGTGACAACTGGTAAGATCGAAGGGAACAGACCAAGGAGGAAGACCTAGAAGCAAATTCCTGGATGGCTTGGCCACGTGGCATGGTCGAGACAGAAGCACGGAGCTGATCCACGACTCTGGTGATCGAGTGAGATGGCAAAACATGACCGCCCATGCTTATCGGCATGGCACATGATAGATGGATCCCCTAGAATAAAGCCTTTGTTAAGATCGTCAGCTAGAATGAGAGACTTCTTGCCGAATGACCAGTCGGAGTACAGACGCCACTGGTGCGCACTTGATAATGAACGGATGTGGTTCATAACTCTCACTTGTCACTCATGTGAAATAAAGCTATCATTGCACTACGTGCAGGCTACGTGGATAATAAATGCTCATTTAAGGAAAGCTTTATTGCTGAATATGAGAGACTGGGGCCAATGGTTCTACGGGAAATGGAATCGCAAGAAATTCAGGCCGGCATTCGGGATTCGGAGAGTTATGACTATGTTCCAGAAGACATGACATTTGAATAAATGTAGAATTCTGTACATAAATAAATGAAGATTGTTGTATCTGAAACACACACACACACACATATATATATATATATATATATATATATATATATATATATATATATATATATATATATATATATATATGTGTGTGTGTGTGTGTGTGTAATCAAGTGCCATGCCAGCTGGCGTAGGCGTTCATGACTCTCCACACATCTCGGTCTGTGGTTTTCTGGATTAACTTCGCTGTGATATTCCTCTATGCCACCATCGCAATCCATCCAGCATCATTTCTCTTGGTTTGTCTCTGCTTCTCTTCCCCTCGATATTTCCAGTTGTCACAATGTTCTTCAATGTATCACTTCTCATCACATAACCAAAACAAGCTGTTTGCCTCTTTCTTAGTGTTGTGTTGTTGTTGTTGGTTTGTTGTTGTTGTTGTGTGTGTGTGTGTGTGTGTGAGAGAGTGAGGTAGAGAGAGAGAGAGAGAGAGAGAGAGAGATGGAGAGAGAGAGAGAGAGACATCCCCCGAAAAAAAAGCCTTAGTGCATTTCTTAAGCTAAAATTAATATAAGATCCGGTCTTATTTTCAGGGAACACGGTATTTCAAATGAGAAGAGAGATACATAACCATGCATATCTCATCTTAATAAAATACATCCAAGCAGTGTTGACAAATAGCATACACAATAATCTGCTACTATAGTTAACAAGCAAACACACATTGATCAATCTCTCTCTCCTGCTCTTGTGATCTCGTGTTTACCACAACTGCCTTCTTCACGCCAGCACCAAATATTGTTTGTGCGCCAAAATCAGCAAATTATCAACAGAATGTTTTCAGCCACCGTGGTATTATATAAACATTAGGACACACACATACACACATGATACACACATACACACATGATACACACATACACACATGATAATCAGGTTTGCTTTGACGTAATCCAAGTTACAGCTATTTGTTATCAATGCACCCTAGCTGTGTACCCAGCCATCCTCTCCCCACTGCAGCTTTGTATCTCCATAGTTGCATCGATCCAATGCCAGAGCTTGCAGCTCCACACACTAATGGCTACCACTTTTCCTTTAGTGACGTCACAACCTACGTCGAGTTTGTCCACAATCGATTTTTTCCCCTCTAGTTTTGCCCGCCTGTTCTGGCCAGTTTGGTCTTCAACTCCTCTGTGAATGAGGAATGAGTAGAGGCGCGGTGTTGGTGCCAGAGCTGTGGCCGTGGTGTCGCTGATGCTGATGACGCTGGCAGCATAACTTAACTGAAGCGACTGAACGCCACGAGCCGGAAGAACTGCTTATTCTGCCATTGTCTACGGTCAGAGGGAACCCTGTCGCACGAACAGCAAGGGAAAACATAAAACCTAGACAACAGAATCACTTAACCTAGGGCTTATTGTCTCTTTATTTAAGCAACATACAGAACCAATTCTCGGAAATTACCTCAGTAGCAATACAATGAACAACAGCACAAATATCAAGTAAGATATATTTCTTTAATTTAACATTCAGAAACACGTGTGAACAGTCGTATTTGTAAAAATATAGCAACAAAGCCCGTAAACAAAAACAGCAGGAATTACTATAGATCATAGATCGAAAGCAAGAAATACTAGCAGAAAAGTAGACAGTCTAAGCAATCAAGTAGACCAGTTAGCGACAACTGCAGCGTAACGTAAACAAGCCTAGAATTTCCTGTGTGAATCGTTTGGTTAGCATGCGTATTTTCTTCCTGGGATGGCCCCGTAAGGTGTTGCTGTCATCATGCCTGCTGTGCTGGGTGGTCCTGCCCCCTGGACAAAGCAAGGAGTTTGATGTGTCCACAAACCACTGGCTTGTGGGGATTAACAATGAAGGAATGGAAGCGGCAAGAAGAGTGGCCCGCGAGACGGGATTCACTTTTGTGGGACCGGTAAGTACTTTTTACCAAATGTATCAATGTCACCATTTATTCTGTAATGTGTTTGACCAGGCATTTCTCGTCCTTTCCTGTGTTGTTCTTACTAACATATTCAACAAGTGACATAGAAATCCTACCATAGATGTCATGCCTTTTATAGTTGTTACTAACATCTTCCATATATCATAGTATACGGTTATTTGACGGATCCGACATTCCTTGCTGTCTTGTGTTGCTGTTACTAACATCTTCCATATACCATCACGTATTCAGTTATTTGACACATCCTACATTTCTGGCCCTGTCTTGTGTTGTTGTTACTAACATCTTCCATATACCTTCACGTATTCTGTTATTTGATACATCCTACATTTCTGGCCCTGTCTTGTGTTGTTGTTACTAACATCTTCCGTATACCATCACGTGGCCCTGTCTTGTGTTGTTGTTACTAACATTTTCAGTAAGTATCACAGACAAGCATTCCTGGTCTTGTGCTATAGTAGTACAACCATCTTCAACAAATGTCACAAACATGCAGAGTTAACATAAGACAACGCATGTTGAGGTGATTATCAGTTAAACACTAGGCACCCATTTTTCTGATGGGCTTTCATTGTACCCACTCTTGCATTTTGGAAGAAAACGTGCTGCATGCACACTTTCCAGCACTTTCTCTGATTGTTCTATGGCACTTGACGAATGCCAGGAGCCATGCCAACACCGCAGCTAGTACACATACTTGTCGGCCTGGTGGTCATGTTTTTAAATTCCCATAGAGGCGGGTTTATGTGTTGTTTTTTACTACCCCTGCCCAAGGTCTACCTAGCCTGAAATGGGTACTAGAAAATATCATGGGACGCATGAGCAGAAGGCGGGTTATTGACTTAATCACCAATCGGGTGCCCATAGATCTGTTCAAATATGGGGCAAGCACCAGTTAGCCAATATGGATAACTGTGTGAAAGAGTCCTTTATTCTTGACTATACCGTGTTACTTGACGAGTTCCATAAAATGACAATGTGTAAAGTTAGCTGCCTCCGTGTATTCTTGTCAAGGCAATTACAATGCTTCCAAAGCTGTAGCACAGGAGATACAGATGGGTGTAACCGTGCAACTGCTGACCTGACAACTAAATATTTGTTGCTGTAGAGTCCAAATATAAAGAACAGAGAAAATTATTTTGGCCTACACCCACTCCATTTTACAAAAATTTCTATGGAGATGTCAACAAGCTTAACGTGACTTCTTCTTTCTTTTCATTTATTTATATTGACGTACTGAGGTGTGCGAAAAAGAAGATTAGCTGTCGCTTTGTCTTCTGATAAAAGCTGCCATGCGATTTGGCTTTCTGTATTTTGAGCTTAGTTGTTAGTCAGGATTGAATCTTCAACAGACAGTAGGGAGGGCGGGATTACAACATGAATCACGCTGGGCTGTACACAGCTTCACGAAATGAGTAGCAAACAGTTCCAAGAAGGCAACAACGGCTGGCATGATCATGTTCATATCAAATGCCTTTCGGACATCAAAATTGTGGGTAGTAAATGACATTCCTAATATTTAATACTGATATAAACAGGGTTACAGTGCTTTACTTTGAGTGACTCGCTTTATGACCACTTCACTATTCAGTGGACGTTCAATGGGCGCTCTTGTTTACCAAGATGATCACAGGAAAGTAAAGGCACAGCTCTACACCCCTGAAAGGGCACTGGCTATATTCTGTTAGCCCCACATTTGTATAGAGCAACCGGAACCCGCGGGATGGCGTATTCAGTGTATCGACGGCCGCCTTTACTTCCCAACATATGTCCTGGTGCTCACTATAGGCCGGGTCACACTGAAAGCCCAGGTCAACTGTTAAAACCTCCTGGTTGACCTCCATGACCATCGGGCCAGCAACTAAGCTTGCTGGTCACTGCGCTACCCAGGCTCCCTGATCAAGATTATACAGTCAGGTCATGGACCACCTTATCCATGCCTTGAGGCACATCGAACACATGGTGCTGGTTCCATTTTATAGAGGAAATAAGCATTCGAGTGATAATGTGGCCAATATCCCGTCTTCTGTTTGTATTTCCCAATATATTTGCTGGTACCCAATGTATTCTGAGTAGACATGGCACTCAACGTCAATTTTATTTTAAAATCCACCTCGATACTAATTGGAATCCATGACTACTGGACCGTCAGGCAAGGGCTTCGGACACTGCAGCGGCTTCTCTAATCAAGGCAATGGTCATGATTAAACAAACCACCAAGGCTTCATTGAATTTCTTTTTTAGCCAGTACGACCCTCGCATGGTAGTTAGGGTACCAGATAAGTGTTTGAATTATCTGCGTATCTCCTGTAACAGTACAGTGGCCAAGAATATAGACACTCAGTCCGCTTTGTTATTCCGTGTTCTTGTTTATTTTTCGATCTTAACCTCACTGGAAATAGTCCCTAAAGTAACTCACTACAAGCCGTCCTGTCCTTAACTATGCCACGCAATTGTGTATGTGTCTTCTCCTTATTATTGATCTCTGTCTCTATTTATCTCCTCCTTGTGTACGTCGGTATTTCTCTATTTCGTTTGCCCTGTGAATTTCTAATTAAACTATTATCGGGGTTTCTCATGTATTCAGCGCCAGCATTTTTTTTAACCTCTTGATTCACTTGTCTACTTCTCTTCTTTTGCTTCACGTTTGTGATTCTGCCATACCATTTTAGTCCTTATATTCTGCTCAGACACCAGATAATGAATCTTTGAACTTTATTTGTAATTTTTTTCGTTGTTCTCCATGTTTCTAACCCATTCAGTAGTACTTGCTGAACGTCTGAATTGAATGTTCCAAGTTGGGTCTAAGTTTAATTTCTTTCGACTTGTAAATAATTTCTTGTGCTGTGAAAGTTTGTCTAACTGTTCTTTTTCTTATTTTGATATCTTTATCTGTTTGTCCATCTTTGACTACAGGGCTACATAAATTGTTCCATGATCTAGCATATGTGGGTAGCTAATACCTCCCCCCCCCCCCCCCCCCAACCATGGTATGTACAATAAAGTTACTTCTACACGTGCCTACCCTCGACAAAGAGTTGGTTACCTCGCGATCTGGTCAATTTAACGCTAATGTACACATGAATGCAGAATCAATCAGACAGAAATAGAGGATGGTTTGTTTGGCTAAGTTGTTTTCATACGAAAGGTATAGGATCACGTTTTTGTGGCGTCGTTGTATATTATAAATGTGTTACTAGGTCCATTCCTTTGTAGGTACTGGTGTTATCTTAGGAATACGGTCATTTTATAGTGTTGACTGACCATAGTTAAGTAGTATTGTCATTTTAGTAGTGGCGTATTATGCTTCGCTTGGTGCAGCATTGTCAATATAGAGGCAGCGAATTGTCGCTCTGCTGGCGCAGTACTGTTATTTTACTGGCGGCTGGTTCAGTATTGTTATTTTCCAGTGGCGTATTGTCACTTTGTTGGTGCAGTTCTGTCATTTTATTGGCGGCGTATTATCACTTTTGGCCGGCTTCCTGGCCTAGAGGTTAGCGACTTTTCTCCGTAATCTCGTATACTCTCGTAAGTAACGTGACGACGGTGAGAATCAGCATTGGTTCG
This sequence comes from Cepaea nemoralis, assembly GCA_014155875.1. NCBI lineage: Eukaryota > Metazoa > Mollusca > Gastropoda > Stylommatophora > Helicidae > Cepaea > Cepaea nemoralis. The sequence continues at coordinate 32,852 of JACEFZ010028436.1, read as the reverse complement.
AATCGCGTCGGTAACTTACAGGGTATGTGAGCCGGCCGCTCAGAAAGCAATGGCAAACTACTGAGCGTAATCTTGCCAAGAAATCAGCAATCAGCTGAAAGACGATGATGTTGACTGCGATGTCATTTTACCTGAGTAATGTCATTTTATATATATATATATATATATATATATATATATATATATATATATATATATATATATATATATATATATATATATATATATATATATATGCCACTTGGTCTTAATGACACATAATTCTCAACAGCTCACAGTTTTCACAATGAAGGTTGGGTACAATGCGTCTTTAGCACTTTCGAGTAGACAGAAGATAGAAACAGGACGTTGCAGACATGTTGGGCATGAAAACACATGAGGCGGGCGGACTAGACAGAGATCAAGAGACTTTTCGGCGGGTCTAGTGAGAACGACGTTCTGCAAAGGACATGCTACATGATGACACTATGGTTCTTATGAAATGATAATGTCAAGGCTACTCCCTACATTTGCTTATCTCTCTCCCATTCTGTAGCACTATTGCAGTACGTATATACTATTGTTCACGTGGTCGTTGAGCCCGTTCAAGCGTGATTGCTTTTACCTGTTCTTCTTCCACTCTTTGATGATACTGTCGCGATAGATCTCAGCACGGCAATGAAAGGAATGAACGCGCAGACCATCTAGCAAATAATTCACCGAAACAAACGGAAGTACTTATCAATGCAACACGGACAAGGCTTGGGTTGCGGGGTGGGGTGTGGGAGGGCGGAGTTGAGAGAGAGAGAGAGAGAGAGAGAGAGAGAGGAGGAGAGAGAGGAGAGACAAGAGAGAGAGGGGAGGAGAAGAGAGAGAGAGAGACAAGAGAGTGAGAGGGGGAGGGAGAAGAGAGGAGAGAAGAGAGAGAGAGGGGGAGTGAGAAGAGAGAGAGAGAGAGAGAGAGAGAGAGACTGACTGACGAAACTCCGATGGTAGTACAGCTAAATAAATGAATTGGAAGTGAAGCGTGATCAAACACGTTGACCCTGTCCGTCTTCAAAATCACAGAGGAGATATCCTAACCAACTCCTAGGGAATAGTGAGCAGAAATACTTTGGAATGAATGCTGCAGAGGAGGACTGAGCACGCGTGCGAATGGCCAATGTGCATTCGACATAAGATGAAATAGCATACACCATAACATGACTGCATATGATGGACTGTTTGAAGTCAATTACGTTTTTCTTACGGGGGGGAAGGGGGGGGGGGGGGGGGGGGGGGGGGGTCGCAATCAACGTCAGATTTTCTAATGCAATTTTACGTTCAGTGGTTTCTCGTGGCTTTATGAATGACCGACGCTCCTACCGATGTGAAAATCAACGCCAAAAAATCTGATACCAAATGTCTGCTGCTGATTTCAAACCCAGCATGCGGGACATTCACATTACGGTTACCACCCCTAAGCCACAGAGGTCAGCGAAATTCTGTTGATTGAACAGTTAATAAAAGACACCCAACAGTAGTGTGTAGAAAATCATCTCCACGGAGCGGCGTCACGCCCCTCTCTACAGATCAACTATACCTGGAACCAATGTGTCACGTGCATGGTTCAGTCTTGGTACAGTAGCTCATTATGCCCGGGGTGAGGCTGTCGTGTTTATTCATAGCATGCTTTGATTGCTATAATCTTCCTGGCACGTGATGTGATGTCAGAGCACAATCGTTAATTTCACTTCTAGCTGGAGTGCATGGCCAACAAACTGGGCTATAATATAAACGTTAAATCATTCATTAAACTATTGCCGTAGGTAGTTTAATGATAGACCCTGACACTTGTTAGGTCATGGCATTATGATTTGTGGTGACCAGTTTATTTCTTCGTATTAACCATTGCACATACTGGCCCTGCAGGCTATAAAGCGTATATGCGATAAACAGCAAACACGTGACAACTTAATGCTGGTGCACATACTTGTTGGTGGAGCTCTGTGTGAAGTCCTGTAACCATCACGCGGGTATGTGACATATCTTCCGCTGATTTCTCAAATATCTGGCAGCCAGACACTGCTGCCGCACAGACAAGATACAACTAGGTATTTAGAAAAATAAAGTAGTTAGCTGCATATGCTTTACAGGACGTCGCAATCAACACCGGCATTTTTTGCTTTTGTGATCTCTTAGCAAGTTTACGTTCAGTAGTTTGCCATTGCCTTTTGAACGACCGACACCCATACAATATCGTGAAATTCAATGCAAGGCGGTCTGTTGCCAAATCTCCCGCAGCTGTGTTTAGAATGCGGGTATACGGGATTACGAACTGCGTCCGTAAACCTGTCGCCACGGAGCAGGCCGTGGGTGTATAACAGACAGTAAAGACCCGTCTGCTCGCAGTGAGGTGCCTAGCTATGTGGTGTTAGCCACATTTGTTCACTAGCACTCGATACGGTCGATATTATGGTGGGTGATACGGTCGATATTATGGTGGGTGATACGGTCGATATTATGGTGGGTGATACGGTCGATATTATGGTGGGTGATACGGTCGATATTATGGTGGGTGATACGGTCGATATTATGATGGGTGATACAGTCGATATTATGATGGGTGATGCGATCGATATTAGGGTGGGTGATAGGGTCGATATTATGACGGGTGATACGGTCTATATTATGGTGGGTGATAGGGTCGATATTATGGTGGGTGATAGGGTCGATATTATGGTGGGTGATACGGTCGATATTATGATGGGTGATACGGTCGATATTATGATGGGTGATAGGGTCGATATTATGACGGGTGATAGGGTCGATATTATGGTGGGTGATACGGTCGATATTATGATGGGTGATGCGATCGATATTATGGTGGGTGATACAGTCGATATTATGACGGGTGATACGATCGATATTATGATGGGTGATGCGATCGATATTATGATGGGTGATACGTTCGATATTAGGGTGGGTGATAGGGTCGATATTATGATGGGTGATACGATCTATATTATGATGGGTGATAGGGTCGATATTATGGTGGGTGATACAGTCGATATTATGGTGGGTGATACAGTCGATATTATGGTGGGGGATACAGTCGATATAATGGTGGTTGATACGGTCGATATTATGGTGGGTAATACAGTCGATATTATGGTGGGTGATAGGGTCTATATTATGGTGGGTGATACGCTCGATATTATGGTGGGTGATACAGTCGATATTATGATGGGTGATACGGTCGATATTATTGTGGGTGATACGGTCGATATACTGTTGGGTGATACAGTCGATATTATGGTGGGTGATAGGGTCTATATTATGGTGGTTGATACGGTCGATATTATGGTGGGTAATACAGTCGATATTATGGTGGGTGATACAGTCGATATTATGGTGGGTGATACGGTCGATATTATGGTGGGCGATACAGTCGATATTATGATGGGTGATACGGTCGATATTATGGTGGGTGATTCGGTCGATATTATGTTGGGTGATACAGTCGATATTATGGTGGGTGATAGGGTCTATATTATGGTGGTTGATACGGTCGATATTATGGTGGGTAATACAGTCGATATTATGGTGGGTGATAGGGTCTATATTATTGTGGGTGATACGGTCGATATTATGGTGGGTGATACAGTCGATATTATGATGGGTGATACGGTCGATATTATTGTGGGTGATACGGTCGATATTATGTTGGGTGATACAGTCGATATTATGGTGGGTGATAGGGTCTATATTATGGTGGTTGATACGGTCGATATTATGGTGGGTAATACAGTCGATATTATGGTGGGTGATACGGTCGATATTATGGTGGGTGATACGGTCGATATTATGTTGGGTGATACGGTCGATATTATGGTGGGTGATACGGTCGATATTATGGTGGGTGATACGGTCGATATTATGGTGGGTGATACAGTCGATATTATGGTGGGTGATACAGCCGATATTATGGTGGGTGATACGGTCGATATTATGGTGGGTAATACAGTCGATATTATGGTGGGTGATAGGGTCTATATTATGGTGGGTGATACGGTCGATATTATGGTGGGTGATACAGTCGATATTATGATGGGTGATACGGTCGATATTATTGTGGGTGATACGGTCGATATTACGTTGGGTGATACAGTCGATATTATGGTGGGTGATAGGGTCTATATTATGGTGGTTGATACGGTCGATATTATGGTGGGTAATACAGTCGATATTATGGTGGGTGATACGGTCGATATTATGGTGGGTGATACGGTCGATATTATGGTGGGTAATACAGTCGATATTATGGTTGGTGATACGGTCGATATTATGGTGGGTGATACAGTTGATATTATGGTGGGTGATACGGTCGATATTATGTTGGGTGATACAGTCGATATTATGGTGGGTGATAGGGTCTATATTATGGTTGTTGATACGGTCGATATTATGGTGGGTGATAGGGTCTATATTATGGTGGTTGATACGGTCGATATTATGGTGGGTAATACAGTCTATATTATGGTGGGTGATACAGTCGATATTATGGTGGGTGATACGGTCGATATTATGGTGGGTGATACAGTCGATATTATGGTTGGTGATACGGTCGATATTATGGTGGGTGATACAGTCGATATTATGGTGGGTGATACGGTCGATATTATGTTGGGTGATACAGTCGATATTATGGTGGGTGATAGGGTCTATATTATGGTGGTTGATACGGTCGATATTATGGTGGGTGATACAGTCGATATTATTGTGGGTGATACGGTCGATATTATGGTGGGTGATAGGGTCGATATTATGGTGGGTGATACGCTCGATATTATGGTGGTTGATACGGTCGATATTATGGTGGGTAATACAGTCGATATTATGGTGGGTGATAGGGTCTATATTATGGTGGGTGATACGCTCGATATTATGGTGGGTGATACAGTCGATATTATGATGGGTGATACGGTCGATATTATTGTGGGTGATACGGTCGATATACTGTTGGGTGATACAGTCGATATTATGGTGGGTGATAGGGTCTATATTATGGTGGTTGATACGGTCGATATTATGGTGGGTAATACAGTCGATATTATGGTGGGTGATACGGTCGATATTATGGTGGGTGATACAGTCGATATTATGATGGGTGATACGGTCGATATTATTGTGGGTGATACGGTCGATATTATGTTGGGTGATACAGTCGATATTACGGTGGGTGATGGGGTCTATATTATGGTGGTTTATACGGTCGATATTATGGTGGGTAATACAGTCGATATTATGGTGGGTGATACGGTCGATATTATGGTGGGTGATACAGCCGATATTATGGTGGGGGATACAGTCGATATTATTGTGGGTGATACGGTCGATATTATGGTGGGTGATACAGTCGATATTATGGTGGGTGATACGGTCGATATTATGGTGGGCGATACAGTCGATATTATGATGGGTGATACGGTCGATATTATGGTGGGTGATTCGGTCGATATTATGTTGGTGATACAGTCGATATTATGGTGGGTGATAGGGTCTATATTATGGTGGTTGATACGGTCGATATTATGGTGGGTAATACAGTCGATATTATGGTGGGTGATAGGGTCTATATTATTGTGGGTGATACGGTCGATATTATGGTGGGTGATACAGTCGATATTATGATGGGTGATACGGTCGATATTATTGTGGGTGATACGGTCGATATTATGTTGGGTGATACAGTCGATATTATGGTGGGTGATAGGGTCTATATTATGGTGGTTGATACGGTCGATATTATGGTGGGTAATACAGTCGATATTATGGTGGGTGATACGGTCGATATTATGGTGGGTGATACGGTCGATAGTATGGTGGGTGATACGGTCGATATTATGTTGGGTGATACGGTCGATATTATGGTGGGTGATACGGTCGATATTATGGTGGGTGATACGGTCGATATTATGGTGGGTGATACGGTCGATATTATGGTGGGTGATACAGCCGATATTATGGTGGGGGATACAGTCGATATTATTGTGGGTGATACGGTCGATATTATGGTGGGTGATACAGTCGATATTATGGTGGGTGATACGGTCGATATTATGGTGGGCGATACAGTCGATATTATGATGGGTGATACGGTCGATATTATAGTGGGTGATTCGGTCGATATTATGTTGGGTGATACAGTCGATATTATGGTGGGTGATAGGGTCTATATTATGGTGGTTGATACGGTCGATATTATGGTGGGTAATACAGTCGATATTATGGTGGGTGATAGGGTCTATATTATTGTGGGTGATACGGTCGATATTATGGTGGGTGATACAGTCGATATTATGATGGGTGATACGGTCGATATTATGGTGGGTGATACGATCGATATTATGATAGGTGATACTGTCGATATTATGATATATGATACGGTCGATATTATGTTGGGTGATACTGTCGATATTATGGTGGGTGATAAGATCTTTATTATGGTGGTTGATACGGTCGATATTATGATGGGTGATACGGTCGATATTATGACGGTTGTTACATTCGATATTATGGTGGATGATACGATCGATATTATGATAGGTGATACTGTCGATATTATGATATATGATACGGTCGATATTATGATGGGTGATATGGTCGACATTATGATGGCTGATATGGTCGATATTATGATGGCTGATAAGTCGATATTATGATGGGTGATGGGGTCGATATTATGACGGTTGTTACATTCGATGTTATGGTGGATGATACGATCGATATTATGATGGGATGGATGATGCGGTCAATATTATGATAGATGATACGTTCGATATATGATGGATGATACTGTCGATATTATAGTGGGTGATACGGTTTATATTATGGTGGTTGATACGGTCGATATTATGCTGACTGCTTTTAATTTCCACGAACCTTCCTGTACTTATTCAAGATCAGGTCTAGCTGACAGTCCAGGTCAATGAATCATGAACTCCCTGTCTGGAAGTGGGATCGAACACATGATCACATACTTGCAGGCAACAGCACTACTTCAGCTCCCCAAATTGTGTACACTGCACCAAAATGAGCACACTGAAAAACATGTCAACAACCGGAATCCCTAGGAAAGATGTATAATTGCAGAAAACAGTTATGCATTTTGAACATTCGGTTTGATCTTCGGTGGTTACCTAAGACTGCCAAGACAGTGGTTAGCATCGTGACCGCCCCTGGTTCTTTGCTTCTAAATATCCCTCACGGATGGCTGCGGTAAGTATGATTAAGTTGATAGGTTTATCATTTCTGCAAACCACTAGAGTATATAACGCTGATGGTGTGCTGGGCTCCCACGCGAGCTGTTAAGCTTGCCTTGAAGGATCGATTAGTAGGGGAATTTATGACTACGTTTGTGCCTGTCTTCTCCTCCTGTCTATCAAATGTACATTCATGAATATTTTTCTTCCTACCTAGCACCCATCGTGCCTGCACATTCGTATTCCCATATTTCATATACACATCAGTGTCTTCAGTGCAAATGTGTTCTTTTAAATAAGCCCCAATTCTCCCCACCCACCCCACACCCTCTCCCCCACCCCGCAACCTTTTTCACACCACCAGCTCAAACACACTTTTATGGTATTCACGTCATGAAATCAATAGCTTCTGCCATTTATCATCTGCAATTATGCGATTTCCTGCCTCGTGTACTGAAGTAATAGTAGTGGACCATGGAACTCCAAGACAAGCGAAACAGGAATTATTTGGTCGGAACTAAGCTTTTGTTTAAATTGAATTGTCTAGTTCGTTGAACTCTGATTATAGAAACCGATCTCAGAGTCATGACGTCAAATCCGGTATCATGGGAGACACGTGAGCAGTTTCCCGAGCAGAATAAGCTGACGCGATTTCGTCAAGTTCTCCTGAACCGTGTAATGTTGTAGGAAAACATATTTTGAGCAACCAGATTTGAACAAGGAGCAGCTGGTTTGTGTGTTGGAATTGATTCAACCTAATTCCAGCGGGTGGATGTTGAGATCACCGAGAACATTGTCTTATTTTTACCTTTTTCATGTTGTATTAGATGACACAACAAAAGCTATAATCTGGAGATTGTGCAGTTTCTCTAATAAGAGAATTGCGGAAATTGCAGGGCATGACAACAAAAAATGAAAATAGGTATGTGTGGTTCCTGTGAGAAAAAGAGAGATAACAACACAGACACAGTGTGCATACCTTGTATTTTGTTGTACAAACCAAGTTAATCTAGATTAACAGAAATCACAATGGAGGAGATGAATAGAAAAAATAAATAACAATAATAATGATGCTACAATACTTTTGTATGAAGTGATGCGTGGACAATAAGCAGATAAGCTGAAAAATATCCAAAGGCAGTAGAAATGTGGTTTCTGAGGAAAATGCAAAGAATATCATGGTCAGACAGAAAAACTAAGTCAGAGGCTAAGAAACTAAGAGCTTCCAAGTAGCAGAAATGAAAACCGTAAACTGATTAGAGAAATTAGACGCAGAAGAGAAAAAATTGTTGTACACGTTATGGGAAGAAATAACCTAGAGAAATGTGTGACAACTGGCGAGATTGAGTGGAAAACAACAAGGTGAAAGCACAGAAGTAAATGTATGGGTGGCTTGACCACGTGGCACGGTCGAGACAAGAACACAGAGCTGATCAACGACTCTGGTGATCGTGTGAGATGGCGAAACATGACCACCCACGTTTATCTGCATGCACATGTTGATGTTGAATACTAAAATAACTTTAAGCAAATATGTAATAAATTAGTTAAACCATAACACAACGAATCCGACGTTCAGATCCTAGTAATTTTCTTCGGGAACAGTAAAAACAGGTCTAAATAACAGAAATAAAATTAGTGAATAAATACTCAAACAGGTATAGACACGGAAGGGTATAAGAAAGGAACGCTAACGGGCGATTCCGCAACATTTACTAATACTGTTGCAGCTACTGAACGCTTCTTCTTCTGTGGTCATCCGGAGTGTTTTTGTATTTTTTTTATTTCTCTCGCTATTGTGGTGTCATCCACATCCCAGCTGGTCAATTTAGAACTGCTAAAGACATCACAGTCAACCCTCAAGGGAAGGCAGGGACAGAACATGGGCATTCCCCGTCATCCAAGGAGGCTTCCATAATTGCAGAGCCGACAAATAGCGCTCTAGTACTGGGCTCACCCAAGTAATCATCATTTCCTGCGCATGGCTGCTTGACTTCCTCACTTCCGTATATTGTGCATTTCGTTCGCTACTGACCGATCCCCACGCAAACCAGGAACGGCAAGTCTGCAGCCGGCATCCACTCAGCGAGCTTTCGGTTAGGACTTTCAGTGGCTGTTTGTTGACCGGGTAGCCTTCCCGGGTGCTTCGAAGGACTGCACACTCCCACTCGGAAGTTTTTGCGTTGTGCCTGTGTTATTTGTGCCTTTAGGCCAACACATCCGACTTTAGCTAGCGTTTTTTAAATCAGGTTAGCCTTCCTGGGGTTACTGAACTCTACAGCAAGGGAAAAGCTTTGCGTGTATTTTATACAACTGCCAAGTTCTCACGTAGGCTTGTTGGGAGAACGTGACACCTTCATGACGAAACATCTAGTAGAATATCGAAGAACTCCAAACACCAGCGTCCTAACAGGAGATCACCAGTTTATTGATATTTATGACACCACACAGACGCTCATACGTCTCATCATTCTCGCAGTCTATCGGAGGGTAGAAGGACCATATAATATTCTGAGATGACAGGCGTACTAATTTATATTCTTAGGTGTCTCATGTTACAGTCGCGAGTGCCACTGCTTCTCTTATTCTACACAATGATAAGTTTTACAATATTCAACTTACGTCCCGGTCTGACCATCTTGAGGTGAACATACATCAGGGCTTGACAATGAATGTTCATGAAATCTGGGCCACTGTCACTATATAAACCTTGCTCAGTGACTTAGCCTGGCGTCTAACATGTCGGCTATCTTGCTTGCTATGTTCATTTTGATGACTTAACGTTTCTCGAGCGCCTGGATACGATATGTCATAACGAAAGCTCGAAAGGGTTTGTCAGCAATGAGAGTCATGGCGACTGCCAATATCGAGCAAAGACTACTAATACTCCTGTTCCAAGGACTGGTGCTTTCACGCATCGAGTATGCCCTGGCCATCCTCACTGTCAGCCCTACACAGATTGGAAGACTTGAAAATGTACAAAACGAAGCCATGCGCATCATTTTGGGCTGCACGAGAGACACCAGCTGTGCAGCAATGAGATAACTCCTTGACTTCACAACAATGGAACACAGGATCAAGATCTGGAGAGCTCGTGCATACTTAAAAGTAAGTGTAGATGAGCGACACCCTCTGCATGACGCTATATTCAGAGAAAAGGGTGACAGGCTAAAGAGAGGCAAATCATGGATGGGTCGGGCGGAAGATGTCGTCAGACAGGTCTACAGTCTTACCAGTATCAACCCCAGCAAGGAATGGGCGCCGGTGCCTCCAGCTTTTAAGTGCACTTTCTCCTGCTTCATCACACTCGACAGATGATGCAGAGAGCAGAACCCTGTCAATGCAGAGGTCAACGCGCTCATCTATGAACATTAAGATAGCCCCGAAGTGCTCATCTATACAGGTGGATCTGTTGTAAAGCAGCGGGTAAGTGCGTGGGCATTTACAGCCCGTTCAGCGGGCAGAACCGTTCAAGAACCCAGTGGTGCCAACTCTATGACCACGAACAGCATGACGATGGAGGTGATGGCAGTTACACAGGTTTTCATATGGCTGGAATCACAGCATTATACCAACGTGTTTGTACTAAGTGACTCAATGAGCATGATTCAGAAGGTCGAAGCTGGATCTGTACGTAGACAGTGGACTGAGTCGCTGCGGAATTCTGTTGTCCGTAAAGTCACCTTCATCTTCGTCCCGGGACATGCGGGAGTCGAGGGAAATGAACGAGCTGATAAACTGGCTGGCTCTGCATCCCCTGTAGATGGCCAGCCCATGGATCGTGCCGATGTTATTAACGTCCTTAAAGATATGGCGAGAACAGAGGACTTTGACGTCAGTGATCCACATCGCTGTCCAGGATGAAAGACTTGGGTAGTAAGAATAGGCACAGCCAGACGCGAGAGGTACATCGGGAAAAACGAGGTGCCTCGTCAACCAACACAGAACTGGCACTAATTAGCCACCGGACGCTGATGCTATATGCTAGGGGGGGGGGGGGGGGGGGGAAGGATCTGAGCAACTATGGACCTTCGGAGTGCAATGAAGATACCCCAACTGATAACTGATAACTGATAACTGGATACTATTTCGTCCTCACTGTAGCCGTCTCTCAGCCTAACTAAGGTCTAGCGCTTTATTTCCCCTGACGCTACTTCCGTCCCGTCACGTGATATTGTTGGGGCCCGAGTCGCTTGAGTGGTTCCTCTTTGTTGGGCGTGTAGTTCTGTATTTAATCTGCTGTCGCTATACTACTTGTATACTGCTATGCCACGTGGTGATTTGTTACTCATGTACACTTGTAACTCCTTTGTAAGCTAGTCATGTCGACAGTTTTGGTACACGGCAACAACACATTCAATAATAGAAGACTACCTCATTATGCTTTAGTTGCGGCTATGCACTACTTTATGGTCCACTACTCTGTGTCCACTGCACTGTGTCCACTAGGTCCACTACTCTGTGTCCACTAATTTGTGTTCACTACTCTGTGTCCACTACTCTGTGTCCCCCACTGTGTGTCCATTACTCTATGTCCACAACTCTGTGTCCGCCATTGTTTGCCCACTTCTTTATGTCCACTATGATCCACTACTCTGTGTCCACCACTGTGTGCCCAGCACTCTATGTCCACCACTATATGTCCACCACTCTATATCCACCACTCTGTGTCCACGACTCTAAGTCAGCAGAAAGACACAGTGGTTTGTTTGAGACCATCCTGGTACCAAAGGCTGTGAGTATTATATGTGTATTTCAGCCATAAGGATTCATCTTTTCATCTTATTTCTCACCTATGCCACTGATGAAGATACGGTGCAATGTGCCTTGTGACAGATAATCTGTGTAGCAGGAAGGTAAATGAAATGAAAGACACACAGAGTTGCAAATGAAAATTTCATTCAAAGTGTTTATCTAAAAACGAAACAAAGCAGGAATATTTATATAGGATTTATTCTTTGAAATAGATGCGTTACTTGTGTGTGATTGTGATATGTCAGCTATCTATCTATGTTTTTTAAGGCTTTGTGAAAGGTTCATTTACACCTGTCTCTCTGTGTGTGTGTGTGTGTGTGTGTGTGTGTGTGTGGTGCGTGCGTGCGTGCGTGCGTGTGTGCGTGCGTGCGTGCGTGCGTGCGTGCGTGTGCGTGTGTGTGTCCTCTCGTTGAACGTCCTAACTATATTTAGAGTTGATTTCGTTGCCTGTATCATATTATATTCCAGTTAGCCGTGCGTTGAAGTATGTCTGTTCCTACATCGAGGCGCTGTCGTCATTTTGAAGGCAACAGGTTCAAATGTCAGTGTCAATATAGCTTTCAGTGTGTATGTTTTCTAGTATGTTCTGTAACCTCTATGTATACTCTCTACTGCTACGACTGACAATCAATACTTGTATATTTATTTATACAAGTATTAAACTTTTCCGATATCTCTGTTCGACAGCAGCTCTCCGTCACTTCTGTCTAATACAGTGGTTCTCTACCGGTGGGGAATTGCCCCCTCTCCCGGGGACTTTTGGGTTTCCAAAGGGGGGGGGGGGGGGAGAGAGGAGAGAGATTAAGATTATTTCAAGATCGCGTTAATACAAGAACCAATTGCTTGATATTGTTTGTCTCTCCATACTTTATGGTTCTGTACTTATCGCCCTTCTGAAATTCGGTTTATAACGTAAGTAGAGCCACAAATCACCTTTCATGTAGAAGTCTAGACTTGTTATAGTATGTGTTATTGAATTTACCTTCCATTTTTACGTATACTGTGCAGGGGTAGGGGGTATAGGGAGGAAATACGAAAAGGTGGGTGGGGTGGGGTGATATTCTGAACATATGGTGAAGGGGTGCACGGGCCAAAAAAGGTTGAGAACCACTGGTCTAATACAATGTATAACCTATTGTGTATACTTTCTTTGCTTAAACATATCTCATGCTCACTGCCAAAAACGCGACAGTATAGAACAGTTTCAGAAATGTGACAGATGATCCTGGCTCTCGGCGCAACAGACAAGATCTGTAACATTTGTGTTGTAGTGCCGTGCTACTTCTTAAAATAGCTACATATTATCCAAAACAAACCAGAAACGTGAGATTACCCTGCACATCCGAGTAGGAATAGTATTGCTGCGAAACCAATTATTTCCTAAATTACTTCATGTGCGACAGAGCTTAGAGAAGGTCTGAACTGCGTATATTAATTATTTTAGAAACGCAGTACATGAGTTGTGATGTTATTTCCAATCCTTGAGAACTTTAGACGTGTAATTACCTTGTTTGTGTACAATGTGAAAATGATATTAATAGACCAATTCCAATCTGACAGCAAGTGTTTGGAGACCCGAGAAGGAGATAAACACTGTACATAGTATACTGTACATACAGTTATGAAGTATCTGCCACTTCTGATCCAACCACTGTTTCCATTAATCCACACAGTTACAGCTTTTACTTTAACTCCTTGTACACACAGCATTGGCACTCTTTCATGGTTATTGCTTTAACTTTTCTTTTTCTTGTAATACGATTGTACTGACATTGCTTCTTAGGTGGGAATTTCTTGTCTAGATGTAGCAGCCGCAAAGATTTATAAATAACTTTGCCCCTCTCTGCATATAGGTGCGAGTTTGTAGGCGTGAATATATGTAAGTGTGTGTCTTTCATTCCATTTTCAACAATAGTGTCACAAATAATGCGTGCCTCCTTTATTTTCACGTATATACCTTGGCATCAAGAAAGCAGTATAGTGTTTTTATAGCTTAGATCAGGGGTCACCAAACCTTTTTCACGGCGGGCCGGATAACTTACAAAATGACGAGCGCTGCAGGATACTCATTCTGAACAATACTTGCGCCGGTCTCCGTGGCGAAGGTCTTACAGACGCAGTTCGTAATCCCGTATACTCGCGTTCGAAACACAGCTGCGCGCGAAATGGCAGGAGACCGCGTTGCGCTGGTATTTTTACGCTATGGTATGAGTGTCGGTTGTTCAGAAAGTAATGGCAAACTACTGACTATAAACTTGCCAAGACATCAAAACCGGCAGAAAATGCTGATGTTGTCTGCAAACGTCCTGTAAAGGATATGCAACTAACTTTAACAATACTTGCAAGCCTGAACTTTAGGGGAAAAAAATGAAAAACTAAGTTAATAATGAGTGAGTGGCGTGCAATGCATGAAAAACAAAAAGTGAGCGGCGTGCAATGCACGAAAAACAAAGACAACCAACATATTTATTTACTTAAAAAAGTTATCAAAAGAGTCGACGTCAGCTAAACGATGGTTACATCAGTCCTAGTTTGCACATATCCGAATCTCACAAACTAAGCAGCGAAAAAGGTTAGTGAGATTTGTGAAACTGATATTTGGCTTTCAAGATATCATCAATGTTTAGTTTGGAATTACTGCATCCAATCAAGAGAATTGCTTTCAAATGTTCATCAGTCAATTTCGTTCGATGTACTGACTTCAGTTTTACAAAATGTTTGCTCACTGATATAAATTGTTCCAAACACTGATGCCATACCAGCGGCAAATTTCTTCAGTTTCGGAAACTCAACATCAGGTAAGCAGCGGTGAAATTCAACAAGTTTTCCTTTTCTGCGCTTCTTTTTCAACAAGTCATTTGCTTGCAAATCAACGATCTCCAACTTTAGTTCAACTGGAACATCATCAAGGTAACAATCAAAAGGATTCTGGAAAAGAAGAATGCCACTCTCAATTCTGTCAAGATCTGAAAATCTCTCCAGAAATACTTCTTCAATTCACGAATAATTTTTTGTTCGGGAAATCGAGGTTGATATCTTCAGCGATTGTAGTGCAAAACTCTCTGAAACAGTAAAAATGAGAAAATGTTTCTCCTTCCAGTTCTGCTTCAAACAATGACAGCTTTCTCCGAAATCCTTTGATGATTCTGTAGAGGTCACAGATGAAGTTATCCTTTCCCTGAAATTTCAAATTCAGTTCATTCATGTGGGAGTGGTGTTGACCAAAAATGACAACTTTGACAGCTGTAGATCAGCTCTATCGTTTTCTGTGAGGAAAAAATATTTTTCGTTTCGGATCTTGTACAAGCGAAACAGGACTTTATACCGCAGCTGCAGCCACCTCACTGATGTGTGATAAGGCAAGTCACAGAATTCAGAATCAATTTCTTCAAGAAAAGCATGGAATTGACAGTGACAAAGTGCATGTCCTCGAATGAAGTTCACAGCAGAAACAACTGGTTTCAGTACACAAGAAATATCTAAGTCTTTCAGATAGAGTGCTTGCTGATGTATGATGCAGTGTATGAACAGAGCGTCCCGAAATTTGCAAATCTTCCAAATAAGTACTAATCTGCCCAATCAGACCCTTTCTCACGCCAGCCATGTTTTTTCCTCCATTAACTGCAACACCGCGAATCTGATTCCACTGAAGGTTATAGTCTTGCAAAACTTTTGCACTTCCATGAAAATGTCTTTTGCAGGTGTTGTTCCATGCATGGTGCAAACGGATGCCAACTCTTCCGTTATCATAAAGTCCAAATTGACATCACGAATGACCACTAGAAGTTGTGACATACTTGAGAGATCAGCAGACTCATCCAGCTCCAGAGAATACCACAACAGGTTCTTAATTTTCTCGAGTATATGCAGCACTATATTCTATCCACTTTCTTCTGTTCTTCGCGCAAGTGAACTTGCTGAAAGGCTTATAGTTCCAAACAAATCGGTTTTCTCAAGACACAAGACATTTGTTGCTTCCATCATACACTCTTTGAGGAAGTTGCCATCAGTAAACGGTTTTCCTCGTTCTGCCATTTTATGCACTATTTTGTAACTTGCACGAGTGACAGATTCATTTTCAGCAAGCTTTCTCGTGGAGAGATTTCTTTGTGTTTCTAAACCACGTTACATGGACTCATTTTTCTCACAGCGTAACTTTCCAGAAAACTTCGAATCTGTTGATAAATGTATGCAATTGGTTTAATGGTCATTTGTTTCCACATTTACTCCCCATTCTTCATTGAAAACGGGACACTCGGCGTCCTGCTTTTCTTTTCTTAGTAGCCATATTGAAGGGTGAATTACACGGGATCTGAAAATGAAAAAGACATTTAATTAGAAACATAATTACCCCGGGAAGGTTAACCCGATCAACAAATGCCCGCAGAAGTCCGATGTGTTGGCTTAACGGCGCAAGAACGCAGCTCTGCTGTAAACAGGCACAACGCAATCACGTCCGAATAAAAGCTCAGGATGAACGAAGAAGAAGAAGAAGAAGAAGAAGAAGAAGAAGAAGAAGAAGAAGAAGAAGAAGAAGAAGAAGAAGAAGAAGAAGAAGAAGAAGAAGAAGAAGAAGAAGAAGAAGAAGAAGACCAAAGACTTATCTGACCAAACCACTTGGCCAAGCCATCCAGGTATTTACTTTTCTGTCCTCCCCTAATTCTTGTCTCCTCAATCTTGCCAGTTTTCACCACTTTCTCCAATTTATTTCATCTCATAACGTGGCCAAACAATTTTGACTGTCTACGTCTATTTTCTCTAATCAGTTTACGGTTTTCATTTGTTTCTTGTAGGACCAGGACTTGGTCATTGACTTTTTGGTCTGTCCATTGTATTCTTTGCTTTTTCTTCAGAAACCACATTTCCACAGCCATTAAATGTTTTCAGCTTGTCTGCTGATTGGCCACGCTTCACATCCATACAAAAGCACAGGTTCTATTTAGCACCTTAATGCTTCTTTTTTCGTTGCAAAGGACATCCTTTTATTGATCAGTATGTTTTCCATCTTGCAAAAGGCTACATTTTCCATGGCGATTCTGATAATAAGTTACGAGTATGTAGTCATGGACATTTATATAAATTTAGAAGGTTCACAGTAAAAGAGGAATGAACATTCTTAGAATGATATATCAGCTTTAAAAGAACATATGATTAAAGAAACATCTTGTGGACGTCAACGATAAACATTTGAAATATAATGTTGGAGATCATGTCTCAGTTCAGAGAAGAAAACCCAGACGAATACGTCACTGTCAAAAGGGATTGTCTAAAAATAAAATAGAAACACTCAGCCAGTAAACATATTCGCTTGGAGAAATCAATAATGGACAAAGCTTGAATGACAGAAGACAGTCTACGCAAAACGACAGAGAGGAAAAGAATCAAACATGCTCCTGAATATAAATCTTTAGATAAGAAGCAGAGGCTATGTGTAAACAGGCAAAACAGCATTGGCTTGAAAGCAGCTGCAAAGGTTAGACGATATGGAAATGAATCATTATTAAATGCAAATTCATGAGGAGTCGGGGGAAGAAAAACTTATTTAGGAGCCTGTATCAGACATAAGGAAGGAAAGATTCCACTTGAAGGGAACGATACATCAGTAGATGGACAGAATAGGCCAGGGAGGCGTTGGGGTGTACAAGATGCAATACACAGACAGTTACCAATAATGAATGCCCCAGTATGTTCAAATCGCAAGTAGAGACAGCAATAGATAATGAAGAGAAGGAAATCCCCACCAGTGACAAACTAGCAATAGAAACAATAGCAGCCATCCAGGATGTTGAAGCAGGCGAACATCACTGGTGGCCGTGGATTAGGAAACGTGTCAGGGAAAGAACGTCTCCTTGGTGTACAGTAGACCTTTCAGTAGAGTAGACCGTGACACAGTAGATTTTACTTGCTCTTGAATCCACCTACTTGTACTTGGGCTGTTTCAGTGTACAAGTATGATTGCTTACTCCCATTTGTGCATTCTTCCACTCACTGTATACTCTTTCAAATTCTATGCCAGATCGTCCTTCCAAATCTTGTCAAAAGCGTTCCTTAGATCTATACATGCCGCAAGCACAAGAATGTTCTCACTTTCATTGCATAATTGTAATCTGAGGCTGTTGATACGCTTCAATGTTTTGCACAGATAGCTAGTAAGGCTAAATTGTCTATATGGAATTGCAATTTCTTGGTTGTAGGATATGTTTCATCGTTGCTTCTCTCTAGACCCGTGGAACTCGCTTAATTAATGTTCAAATATTATCGAAGATATGCATCAGCATTGTTTTGGCTGTTATCTCTTGGTTCTTGATCATGTCCTTAGATATTCCATCGATTCTTGGTAACTTTATAATTTTCAATTTGCAAAAATGTGCCATATTGTTAAAATGGCTTTATGAGGAAGGAGGAGGAGGAAGAATGAGAAGGAATAGACAGAGGAGGGGTTGGAGTGGAGGAAGAGGCAGGAGGAAGAGGGAGTTTAAGGTTTTCATTTGAATTTTGCGTTGTAACGGTGGCCCTCAAAATAACAACACGAGTTATCCCCCTTAGCGAGAAAAGTAGGGGAGTAGGGGATCTATAAGCTGATGTGGTCAGCCGTTACACGCTGAAGCAGATACTGAGAAGGGGATCAATGAGCTGGTATGGTCAGCCGTTACACGCTGACGGGGTACTGAGACCGGGATCTATGAGCTGGTATGGTCAGCCGTTACACGCTGACGGGGTACTGAGACCGGGATCTATAAGCTGATGTGGTCAGCCGTTACACGCTGAAGCAGATACTGAGAAGGGGATCAATGAGCTGGTATGGTCAGCCGTTACCCGCTGAAGCAGATACTGAGAAGGGGATCAATGAGCTGGTGTGGTCAGCCGTTACACGCTGAAGCAGATACTGATAAGGGGATCTATGAGCTGGTGTGGTCAGCCGTTACACGCTGACGGGGTACTGAGACCGGGATCTATGAGCTGGTGTGGTCAGCCGTTACACGCTGAAGCAGATACTGAGAAGGGGATCTATGAGCTGGTATGGTCAGCCGTTACACGCTGACGGGGTACTGAGACCGGGATCTATGAGCTGGTATGGTCAGCCGTTACACGCTGAAGCAGATACTGAGAAGGGGATCTATGAGCTGGTATGGTCAGCCGTTACACGCTGACGGGTTACTGAGACCGGGATCTATGAGCTGGTATGGTCAGCCGTTACACGCTGAAGCAGATACTGAGAAGGGGATCTATGAGCTGGTATGGTCAGCCGTTACACGCTGACGGGGTACTGAGACCGGGATCTATAAGCTGATGTGGTCAGCCGTTACACGCTGAAGCAGATACTGAGAAGGGGATCAATGAGCTGGTATGGTCAGCCGTTACACGCTGAAGCAGATACTGAGACCGGGATCTATGAGCTGGTGTGGTCAGCCGTTACACGCTGAAGCAGATACTGAGAAGGGGATCTATGAGCTGGTATGGTCAGCCGTTACACGCTGACGGGGTACTGAGACCGGGATCTATGAGCTGGTGTGGTCAGCCGTTACACGCTGACGGGTTACTGAGACCGGGATCTATGAGCTGGTATGGTCAGCCGTTACACGCTGAAGCAGATACTGAGAAGGGGATCTATGAGCTGGTATGGTCAGCCGTTACACGCTGACGGGGTACTGAGACCGGGATCTATGAGCTGGTATGGTCAGCTGTTACACGCTGACGCAGATACTGAGACCGGGATCTATGAGCTGGTATGGTCAGCTGTTACACGCTGAAGCAGATACTGAGAAGGGCATCTATGAGCTGGTATGGTCAGCTGTTACACGCTGACGCAGATACTGAGAAGGGGATCTATGAGCTGGTATGGTCAGCTGTTACACGCTGAAGCAGATACTGAGACCGGGATCTATGAGCTGGTATGGTCAGCTGTTACACGCTGACGCAGATACTGAGACCGGGATCTATGAGCTGGTATGGTCAGTGTGTAGGGTACTGAGAAGGGCATCTATGAGCTGGTATGGTCAGTGTGTAGGGTACTGAGAAGGGCATCTATGAGCTGGTATGGTCAGCTGTTACACGCTGAAGCAGATACTGAGAAGGGGATCTATGAGCTGGTATGGTCAGTGTGTAGGGTACTGAGAAGGGCATCTATGAGCTGGTATGGTCAGTGTGTAGGGTACTGAGAAGGGCATCTATGAGCTGGTATGGTCAGCTGTTACACGCTGAAGCAGATACTGAGAAGGGCATCTATGAGCTGGTATGGTCAGTGTGTAGGGTACTGAGAAGGGCATCTATGAGCTGGTATGGTCAGTGTGTAGGGTACTGAGAAGGGCATCTATGAGCTGGTATGGTCAGCTGTTACACGCTGAAGCAGATACTGAGAAGGGCATCTATGAGCTTGACTCTTCAGTGTGCTGTGAGAATAATTTGACGACTAATGTAGAGTCAGTAGCCCACAATGTCGCCTATCTTTTCAATGGGAACGTTAGCATGTTTAGCTATTGGTTTTAAAAGTTGTGCCTTCATTGAGATGGGTTTCTTGCAGGCAACATATATTTACTTGCTCGTTGTTCGGGATGTTTCAAGCTGTATTTGTTAGCTGTTAACTTCTTCCGTATTCCTGTGCATTATTTTGAGTCTGTGCTCCGTTAGGCCAGTCCCTGGATTCTCATGTCACGGACCATCCGAGAAAGACCTCCAATATTTCTGGTTGGACCCTTCAAACGCTGAGGGCCCTGTAATGAACGTGACTGAGAGTCCATTACAGGGCCGACATCATAGTGTTGTGCAGAAGCAGACTTATTTTCATGGCATTTGTGTGCGACATCCTGATTGCTGTGGTACTCCTCCTGCCTGGTTTTCCTCCGTCTTTAGCACCCCATTCTGCTTGGGAAGAGTGGGATTACTCGAGTTTAGCTACATATAACATACGTATCTGAGCCTAGTGCTACTGGTGTCCATTAGGAGACGAAGGACAGAACAAGCAACAGAATATACGTATGTAACGCAGCCTGTTTCAGGGCTCCAGAGACCCGCCATTAGGAGACGAAGGACAGAACAAGCAACAGAATATACGTATGTAAAGCAGCCTGTTTCAGGGCTCCAGAGACCCGCCATTAGGAGACGAAGGACAGAACAAGCAACAGAATATACGTATCTAAAGCAGAGGCATTCGTGGCTCCAGGGACCCACCATTGGGAGACGAAGGACAGAACAAGCAACAGAATATACGTATCTAAAGCAACCTGTTTCAGGGCTCCAGGGACCCGCCATTGGGAGACGAAAGACAGAACAAGCAGCACAATATACGTATCTAAAGCAACCTGTTTCAGGGCTCCAGGAACTCGCCATTGGGAGACGAAGGACAGAACAAGCAACAGAATATACGTATCTAAAACAACTTGTTTCAGGGTTCCAGAGATCCGCCATTGGGAGACGAAGGACAGAACAAGCAACAGAATATACGTATCTAAAGCAGCCTATTTCAGGGGTCATTGCTCCTCCTGTTGACTTAAACAGTACCGGCGCGTCACGGTCAGACTTTGACTGAGCTAAAGAGCATGGCTAAGAACAGGAAACAGTAGGATTAACATTAATTTAACCCAATGATGGGGACACTCAGAACCGTTTACCATAGGATCCTGAGTACGAAAAAGATGTGTCCTATTCCGCCACTTGTTCATAACCTATATAGACAGCATATGTACATAAACCAGCCAAACAGAGACCGCAAGAACATCACATTTCGAACAGAACATAGAAGAAGAACCAACGGCAAATTACACCATTAAAAAAAATTTCTATTTTCGGAGATCAAGCACTAAGAGCAAAATCAGAGGCAGAAATACAAGACCACATTATTAGTCTAATAGTGTATGGAACATAACATGAAAATTAACACCAGTAAAACAAAGGTACCGGTCTCCCTGACTGTCAGCAACTCAGCTTTGACAGGCATACATGGATTCCTCTTTTGTACCACACGAAATAACAACTCGTACGTCGTACAAAAGGATACAAGTATGATACAAATTTATTCGGAGCTAGTTCTACATTAGCTCTGCGAGCGGATAACCACATAGGTAATATTTATCATGGTATATCACTGATGATGTTACGTGAAGAATGATATCGATGGTAATATCTACAGAAGTTAAGTCTAAGTCATAACTATTGCTACTGTCCTTTGTAAGCAACAAAGTATTCACAGCGAATACATCAGTCCGTCTTCTACGCTGTCGGGTCCCGGTCTGACGATCTTCGTGGCGTGTCCAGCCACGAGCAGTATATCCTTCGTGCGTCAGCTGATTTGCGTGCTCGGAGTTCCAGCACGCAGTTAGTGACTGGTCAACCGGTTAGAGTTACCAGTGTTGGATGGACACTTCTCGTGATGCGGGTTTCCCCACTCTATTCTGGGTAACTCCAGCTCACGTCTTACGGTGTCCCCTTTTTGGACACGAGTGTGTCCAGTTGGAGAACTATTCATAGTTCTCACTCGTGCTTCTGTCCCTTCTGTCCCTATGTCCTAGATAGCTATGTTCTCTCTATCCTGTCTAAGTCTCTTTCCATAGTTCTACTTCTATCTTATCTATTAGCTTACTTGCAGCTCTTTGACACTGACCTAGGCGTTAGCGTCTTTCTCCGTAATCCTTTACAGTCTCGTGAGTGACGTGATGTGCACGAGAATTGGTAGCGGTTCTCGCCGAGTCGGTAACTTACGTGGTATATGAGCAGATCGCGCAGAAAGCAATGGCAAACTACTGAGCGTAATCGTGCCTAGTATATCAACAGCAGCTGAACAAATGCTGGTGTTGACTGCAACGTCCTGTAAGGGATATGCAACATTTTAAAAAAAAGGTAATGACTATAACTAAAGAAGAAAAAGTAACAAAGACTCATCTAAAAGAACATTCCCTGAAATAAGTAAAGATATTCAAGTACTTAGGAAGTATAATATCATCAAATGGCAAATCAGAAGCCAGGATCGAACATAGATGCATAAGGCAAACCAACTCATTGGACAAATAGCACCAATCTAAAGAACAAACATGTGTCAATAGTTACTAAGACAGCACTCTACAACACAAACTTCTTAACAACCCTATACTACCAATGCCAAACATGGACAATGACAGAAAAAGAGAAAAGAAAAACACAATAACAGACATGAGATTCCTGAGAAGAATACTCAATGTATCAAGAAGAGAGAAAATCAGAAATTAAGAAATCAGGACTAAAGTGGGGGTTATAGCAGCGCTGGATTTTATTAGAAGGCAGCAAGTCAAATGGTTTGGCCGCGTGACTAGGTTACCAACTATCAGTATACGACAACAAGCAATAATGTAAAGACCAGATGGAAGCAAAGAAAGAAGCCCACCACGCAAACGAAGGACAGAGGGAATGGCAGAGTCCGTAGGAATCCCGATACATGAAGCCCATGAACGGGCACTCTTCGGCTGTTTATACTTCACCTCGACACCGCAAGGTACAAGAGGAACATGATGAGATGACATGAGATGAGATGAGATGAGATGGGGACATTAGCTCATTTCTGTAGGTCAACTTATAGTTTAAGCATGTACTACAAGTTCATTCATTCATTCATTCATTCATTCATTCATTCCATTCAGTAGCATGTCCTTTGCAGAACTTCGCTCCCATAACAACCTTCTGGAAAACATCATAAGCAAGATGTCCCGCGTCCGATACACCCATATGGAGATCATCCGCCACATCCTGCACCCATCTTCTCTTTGGCCTTCCTCTTCCTCTCTTCCCAGGCATATGCCCCTCCATTATTGTTCTCTCCAAACTTTCGTGACGTTTCAAGTGACCAAAATATTTCAATTGTCTTTGTTTTATCGTCTTTAGTAGTTAATAGCCAGCCTTCTTCAATATTCAGCTCTTGAAGTATGATGCATTTATTCTTTTCTTTACCCAAGATATTTTTAGAGCTCGTCTGTAACATTTATATTCAAAGGCGTGTATGCGGTGTTCAGTTTGTTTAGTAAGTGTCCAGGTATTACACGCAGACGGCATTGATTTGTCGCTCAATTGATAACGTGCATCCCTTGGCATCTGTAACGCGTACAGTTTTACTATCATTTGTGACTACTGTTTTAATTTAAGCAAACTATCTCATAATATCTTAACTGACTCACACATCACTAATTTGTTTACATCGCTCTTATCTGCATGTTTGACACCATACATCATATAATTTACAACATGAAACTGAAAGTGACACAATCATTTAGAGAGACAGTAATTGGTGTATGTGTCTCGCCTCCTATAGCACGAGTAAAGCTATGAAAAGTCATTTCAAAAGATCTGTCTTTCTCATGTCACAGATTGTCATACTTCATCACAAACACAAGTGGTGATGCCGAGGATTTTTGAGTGGAGTTCATGTTTGAACCAACAAACCAATGAAGGCAATCAATGATGCAAAGATGCGCTCTACTTGTGCACATCCATGGAAGAACTTATATCACTCTGAAGCCCTCTTGACATAATTTTGTACCAGATTAAATAAGTCAAGAGCAGTGGTCATTTTCAAGAAATAGATATTGATCGAAACACTGATTTTATTAGCATTTGGGGGGGGGGGGGGGGGGGGAGAATGGCTGGGAGGTTGCAATGCCGCCTTGGGTAGCTACCGGGTTCCAATGCCAGCTTAGAGCTGTTATATATATATATATATATATATATCATGTGCCATGCCGGAAAGCGTGGACGATCATGACTCGCCATTTCACTCGATCACCAGTGTCGTGGATCAGCTCAGTGTTCCTGTCTCCTCCACGCCACGTGGCCAAGCCATCCAGTATTTTCTTCTCGGTCTTCCTCTTGGTCTGTTCCCCTCGATATATACGAGGCGAGTAAATAAGTAAGTCACTCAGTTAGTGGGATGGCAGGTAAGTGTAGTTGGTGTTTTCTACAGGTGTCATTAGGTGAAAGCAACATCGAACTTTATATTCCCGTTCGTCAGGTGGTGCTTGGTGTCTCGTGCGCATGCGCAGCGCATAAACGAAATGGCGATTGTACTTACGCGGTGTACAACCAAAGAGCAACGTGCTGTTGTGCCTTTTGTGTGGGCAAAACGACTGCCTGCAAAGGACATTCATAAGGAAATGCTTCCTGTGTATGCTGACAAATGTTTGTCCCGCAAAGCGATGCATAGATGGGTAGAAATATTTTCTCAAGGACGCTCTAAAATTGTTGATGAAATCCGATCTAGTTGTTCTGTTGAGATTGCAACAGAAGCATCCGTGCAGCGGGTGGAGGCGATGATTAGAGGTGGCAGGCGAGTAACAATAGACTCTGTAGCATCTGCAATAGGGTGGTCACATGGTTCAGCATACAGTTTAATGCATGATCGATTGAAATTTAAGAAAGCGTGCTCAAGGTGGGTACCCAGACAATTGCTGGAGGAACACAAAATGAACCGATTAAGCCTGTCCTTGCATAATCTCTGTCGATACGAAGATGAAGGAGAAGACATGCTGAACAGGATTGTTACTGGAGGAGAATCATGGATGCATCACTACCAGCTCGAATCAAAGCGTGCTTCAATGCAATGGAAACATCCTTCTTCGCCATGTGCCCAAAAATTCAAGGTTACGCCATCAGCAGGAAAGGTTATGCTGACAGTGTTCTGGGATTGTTAAGGAGTGCTTTTAACCATTTTCTAGAAGAAAGGTTACAAAGGGTACTGTGAAATTCTATCGATGTTTCTGCAATTCGAAGAAAATGTCCAGGACTGCTGACTAGAGGAGTGTTGCTTCTTCATGAAAATGCCAGACCACATACGGCTCGATTAACTCAGGAGAAAATTAACTAACTAAGGTGGGATGTTCTGGAACATCCACCTTACAGCCCCGATTTAGCCCCTAGCGATTTCCAACTTTTTGGTCCACTGAAAACCCACCTTGGCGTGAGACATTTCGCGAATTACGCCGAAGTTGAATGTGAAGTGAAAATGTGGTTTAGAAAACAGAGCACGCAGTTCTATGAAGCCCGTTTGGGAGGACTAATAAAACGATAGGATAAGTGCATCAATGTTGGTGGAAATTATGTTGAGAAATAAAGGGACAATGTACATATAAAAATACACTGGTTTCAAGTTGTTATAATATTTAGTTATTTTTCTACAGCCTTTAGTGACTTACTTACTGAATTCCCCTGGTACGTCAGACGACCCACTGACCACTTGTTAAGTGAGATCGAGAAATAAATATATGAGCGCAAAACAATACATGAACGTTTATTTACGGAGCCGGTCTCTCTGGCTGTGGGGTTACAACACTTTCTCTCTGTAATCCCGTTTATCACGCAGAGTCTCGTAGCGGAGCGAGAGCTGAGACGGTTCGACCCCCGCTCGTGACTTGCGGGATACTGAGCCGGCCGCTCAGAAAGCAATGGCAAACTACTGAGCGTAATCTTGCCAAGAGATCAACATACAGCTGAAAGATGCTGGTGTTGACAGCTAAGTCCTGTAAAGGATATGCTAAAAAAAAAAAAAAATTATTTACGGACTGTCTGGGTGGCCTGATAGAGTTGCCCAATTGATATTTCTATGGCACACTGAAAGAACACCAGCTACTGGCATGACTAACTGGTAGAAAGCCCTTCTCGCCAGAAGCCACAATACAAAAGAGGGTTTAAAACACACATATGTAGCTCTCTGAGAGCTAGAGACAGAGATGAATATTGTAGAAAGGAAAAGACAGAAATACAAAGATAGTAATTAGAATAATGGCTTGGCATGCGATGTCCGCATTCCTATTTTCAGTGGAGGATAAGGAGAAGAAATTCTATTCATAAATATATGCGCAATGCTCATTATAAATTGTAATACCCCACAATTAAGGCAATCCTATAATTGTTAACGATCCAATAAAGAACATGACTCATAATTTCCCGCATTAATCAAGTGGGGCAAGCTTGTTTCCCCTTTAAAATGAAAGTCTCTTTAATACATTTCTCTACACTGAGTATGGAAGACAGTATGTAATACATTCCCTACACTGAGCATGAGAGACAGTTCGACAATATGTAATACATTCCCTACACTGAGCATGAGAGACAGTTCGACAATATGTAATACATTCCCTACACTGAGCATGAGAGACAGTTCGACAATATGTAATACATTCCCTACACTGAGCATGAGAAACAGTTCGACAATATGTAATACATTCCCTACACTGAGCATGAGAGACAGTTCGACAATATGTAATACATTCCCTACACTAGGCATGGGAGACAGCACGACAATATGTAATACATTCCCTACACTGAGCATGATAGACAGTTCGACAATATGTAATACATTCCCTGCAGTGCTCATTGCAGTTGCCTCAGAGTGGAAACTACTGAAAACATATCCGCCAACAAGTGGAGTATATATTTGTGTGTACGTGTGTGTTTGGGGATGTGCGTGCGCGCTCGCTCGCTCGCTAGCGCGTGTCTGTGTGTGTGTGTTTGTGTGTGTGGAGGAAAAGAGGGGGGGGGGGGGGGGTGGGGTGGGGTGTAAAGCACATGACAGTTTTCACACGGTAATAAAATGTTAAGTCTTCATAGCGTTATGAGGTGGGATGCCCAGTTTCCTTCCCCGACGCCCAGTCGTCCTGTGCCATGAACATAAGAGTGTTACAGATTGCCACTGGGGCTGGCCGAGTGGCTAGAACGCCGGACTCTACTTCGGGAGATCCGGGTTCGATCACTCGGTAAGGTGTGGGATTTTTTTTCTGTAGGGGGCAAAAAAGAAACTTCTAATCTACACAGTTCGCGGCGACTGCACTAGCCAGACGGCCTTTATTCCTCAGGCTCAAAGACCCCTCTGCCATACACCGCAAGGTACTATATTGGCAGTAAATTACAGCGTTTATGACAGAGTTGGGGTCAGAGTGGAATTAGTTAGACCAAATCCTAAACCTATTAGATACTACACGTGGACCACAGCCTTGTGGTACCATCACATGTCTTAGAGGGTAAAGGTGACTGGTGTGGGACTGGCTCTATCACTCACCGTGTGCCGATTGTTCTACAAAATGTGGGTCCAGCACCAAATACCCAATGATCCTAAGACGTGTCAAAAGTTCCTTTACTTATTTACTGAAAACCTTGCCCCCGCCAGTACATACACACACACGCACTCGCACGCACGCACACACACACACATACATACACACACACACACACACACACACACATACATACACTCTTATCCTACAATATGCATTTTAACTGTTGTTATTGACTAAGGGGTGGTTGGGTCTTACCCTGTTTACAATAATACGTCACTCGAATTACGCAATGTTCGAATGTTCTACACCTCCACTTCTAAACTTGCTGAGGCCACAGGCATGAATGCAGGTCGGTACTGCACCTTCATAAGTCGATCACTTTCTACATATCAATAAAAGAAGCCTGTAGCATACCAAATTGCGATATAGTCCCGACGACTTTAATGTCAGTCTTCTGGTTGGATGCACTATTTATGATGATAATGATAATAATAATGACAAATAATGATAATGACGCTTATGATAATGACAGTGATGGTGAAGAAGATGACGATGAAGCAGTGATGATGATGATCTGTAATGTCCCCGCCTCACAGACCTGGTAACATAAGACGGTTTCTCTTTGATGCATGCCACACATGCACCGATTATCTTTACAGTCCTGCCGTGACGTCACGTGATGGGTCTGCGCCATGACGTCACACTCGGACCGCCCATGGCAGCCATCAGCAAACTACACTGATCGGTTGTCCTCGGTATAAGTTTTTATTTAGACTTCAGACTATTCAGTCTCGGTAGAGATTTGTTCGCAGCAGACGAGCATAATTTCCGGCGGGCCTATTCTCGCCGGTCGCGAGAGCCGCACAGTGGAAGGATGGGAGACATTGCTCGCAATAGACAAGCAATGTCTCCTGAAGTAGCTCTGGCGGGCCTATTCCCGCTGGTCGCGGGGTCCGCTAAAGTCAGGTGGAGTGTCTGACGATAGTGCACGCTTCACACAGGCCCGGACACTTGTGATTGGTGATTGACAGTTGTGCGCGCCCTTATGGTCCGGGCTCGTACGAGGCCCTCACCTGTGGGACTTGGCTGAACGCCAGGGTCTGGCCATCACTCGCCACCTGCTCGTGGTGGCGAGGTCTCGGAGGATTGACGCTGTGCCGCCAGCGTCTGCAGCCTACCTTGTGCCAGAAGTATTGGTTACCCATTCCTCTGGAATACACAAGACTAGGCCGAGAGAGGGAACATGTCGTGTGGGCGCCACATGTTTCTCTGAAGCTCTGCCCAGGCATTGTGATGGAATA
Source organism: Cepaea nemoralis (assembly GCA_014155875.1). NCBI lineage: Eukaryota > Metazoa > Mollusca > Gastropoda > Stylommatophora > Helicidae > Cepaea > Cepaea nemoralis. Next base: position 3,566 of record JACEFZ010028436.1, on the reverse strand, counting down.
TTGGCCACATTCCAACTCACATACTTTAGTCTGTCAAGACTGCAAGGTGCCACACCTTTGTATTTCTCCATTGGCCTGTCAACATGGGTTTCGTATATCTGATGTCGTCGAAAGAATAAGAGAGCTCTGGCTCTTAAACTTCCGATACGCTGATGGGCGGGCAAAGGGTTCACCTCCTACACCGGTCAGTTGGACTTACATTTTGACTTCTTGTTCAAAATGTGATGTCAAACTTGCGAATGTAAACTTGCCCAAAAAATAAACCATTCGGTTGAGCTCAGCGTCCTGCGAAGGACACGCTATTTGTGTATATGCTATATACAGATTTAATTATGCATATTGTGTACGCGATATATTAGTTCCTTCACAGTATACCGCACATTTATGGGCAGCTTGGAAGATCGATGACTCTGTAATGTACATGGCCACATCCCGATGCGGATTATTTCCACTTTCAACGGAATGTGTTTCACCCTGTAGTGAAAATTTCGTTTATTCATTCGTTCGTTTGAAAGAGAGGAAAAATAAAAATTCGACTTCGTTCAACGTGCCTTATGTTGGTTATAATTGAGGTACGGGTTTTGCGGTCCTATATTCTTTCCTTTTACGTTGTTTCAATTCTATCTTCTCGTGTGGTAGATTTCACGAATGTGAGTAGCACCATAGAACACATTTTGATAACGAGTCGGGTGGCAAAGGCAGTGGGTGGAAACTTCTGGACCAGGAAACTATTATCACAGATGATTGTGTAGGGAGCTAATCGCCTGCTGCACACAAAATGTCGTCCAAAATGTCGTGTATTAACGCGGTCCAACGAGGGCTCGAAGTCAGCTCTTGACGTTCGCTACAGGAGGGAGTTGAGCTGAGTTGAGTTGAGCTAAGAAACAACATACCTTCTCTCAGGACATTCCCACAGGCGCTCTGTCCCCTCTTTCAACAGCCAGCGAAGAGGCATCTGATTGAAAGTTCTCCTAGTCTTCCGTCTCAGTTTTGAGATTCGTCCAGCGCACCTGCCCATTCCGCGCTATATCATTCTCTCCACAAACTGGTGCTCAGTCTGCTACACCGCTTTCTTCACCTGGTCCCACAGGTTCCCAACCACCTCTCCATTGTCCATTGGTAATCTCCCCCGAGAGGTGCATCCCTAGCCAGACTATAAACCTGTTCATCCCCCCCTTTCCCCCCCCCCCCCCCTTCCGCACTCTCGCATGACCAGGGCAGATAATCCATATAATTTTCACAATCTGTGATTTCTAAAGCGAGGCAAGCCATTCTACACCAAACATTTCTTTCTCCACCTTTCTAAGCATACTCCGTGAGTCCGCAATGAATAAAATGTGTGTTACAGCGGTCTCCTCCAACCATCGAAGGGTACTGTTACTGCTTCCACCTCATATGCCAGACTCCATCTTCAAGCATGGTCCATTAGCCTTCGCAATGAAACACCAGCCACTACGTCTGTTTCTCACTCACTGATCCCTCGGTGTAGATCACTATGTCACCTTGATGTATGTTTCCCTGGATTAGTCGTTGCACTTCAAACTGTGCAGCCTGCTGCCCGTTCTCTGCTCTCATGATCCAGTGTGAATATTACCTTGTGCCAGTCCGTCATGTCTTCCGCTACCCCACTAAATTTTTTTACCCACTATATTTCATGATTTATGGTCTCTATTTCACACACCTGGCTGATATATATTTCTTCCTGTGCCATCCAGGACCTGCCTCTTCTCAGATATGCCACGTTAGTATAACTGGTGTGTCCTTTGTGCACCTCAGAATCATCACCTGGAAGCATTATGTATGCGCTCCAACATATCAAACTGTCTCTTTGATACTGTCAGCAGCCCTAAACCATATTTGCTGACTGAAATTACTAACTGCTGAAAGAGCATGTTAAGCATCATCTGCTCTACCCCGGTTGTTGCCATCACCCTCAATGCTAATGCAAGTCTCTTTCCAGCCTTCACCACGAAACCCTCTGCTTGATCCTTAAAAGACAGACATTTGTCGAAGGTGATTCCCAAGTATTTCATTTTACTCTCTCTACTGAGAGAACGTCCATACAATGTGATACATGAGTCATCTGCCTTCACAATCCGGTTATCCAGAGAATACCACACAACCGATGCCTTGTCTGGATTTATTACGGCCCTTAAGTCCATGAACTACACCGCCACCCTGTTTAATTCCGACTGCAAATCTTTAGCAATTCTTTCCCTTTCTCTTCCACGACTATATACCAGCCCATCATCTACAAATGTACGGATTCTACCCATTCCTGGTGCCTCATTGCTGCGAATATGCTGGTGTACACACTAAAGGGCACTAAGAACATATCAGATCCCTGTGGCAGCCCAGGTGAAATAGTGCAGGGGTCAGAAGTCCATGAACCCATGCGTAGTGCGATTTTACGCTCATAAAGTACTGTCACAATCCATTTGACAATCCAAGGGCAGACCTCCATGTCCAACTGAGTGTATATAAAACAATTATATATTCCAGGTCACGTGTCACCGCCGCCGTCTCTTATTTATTCAGGAACACGTCCCAGATATGGAATGCAAATGTTGCCGCATTGGCCCGGGTGTCCTTCTCAAGCAGATAACTTCAAAGCCCTTTGGAGAGCATTTTCTTTCCATTTGGTGTAGCTTGCATGCTACTATCTTCTCTGGAAAGGAGTTTTGCATGGTGATAATTCTATATCCGTTTAGTTTTGAGTGATCCTTGCTTGGCTTTGGAAGTGGGACAAGGTAGCTGTGCAACCAATCTTGGGGTATTTCTGCCGTTTGCATGATATAAACATGAGTAGGGTGTATCGTGGTGGCATGCTCCAGACTCATAGCCAATCTTCGGAAACACCTGACTATGGTGATAATGATAATGTTGTTGTTGTTGTTGTTGTTGTTGTTGTTGTTGATGATGATGATGATGATGATGATGATGATGATGATGATGATGATGATGGTGATGATGATGCACCGGTAGATGGAAGGGCGAAGATAAGGTCAATGTGTGCATTCGTGCATGTATATCGATGTACGTTTGTACATATGTCTGGCTGTGTGTGTATGTATTGTATGTGTGCGTGCGTGCGTGAATTATCTGGGAAAGCAAGGTGCCAGTATCAGAGGCAGTATAACACTTTAAACTTTCATGTTTTGTAAAACAAAAACAAAACAAAAAACACTATTATGCTTCTTGAGTACCACCTAGCCACTCCCTTCCTTCCACCATTGCCTTTACAAACGAATGTATCTGAAATGAGTGTCCCGTGAGCCGCTACCATCTAGTGAGTGGATGTATGAGGTTAGTACTGGTGAAGTGATTACAGGAAGTGAAAACATGCAATGATGAACACACTTATCTACACAACATGAGCTACACCAAACACATGCATTACTTGAGCATTCCGACATTTGAGTCGAGTATGAGGATATTATTATGTCGCTGGAGCTCTAGCTGTGCTGTCCATAGCTAAAGAAAATAAAGGTTTGTCAGGCTAAATTGAAACGTGACAGGAAATTAGAGCAGCCATAGAAAATGCCACAGCCCAATCAGCGAGTGGA
>JACEFZ010028435.1:280000-300976 GCA_014155875.1 Cepaea nemoralis | reverse complement strand
TACAGCAACCAGTACTACCTTATCTTAACTCGTAAACTGCCATTGGACAATAAATCGTTTTATTCAAATTTCCCATAACTGCTATGAGATTATACATCAAACTATATTTAAATTTCAATACAGTAGTTTTCCCTATACAATCTCCTTTAATTGTATGTAAGTACGGAGTTCGTGCACTGAGCTGAGATTCTGACTCAGGCTTGAGTAGTAAAACGGAGCACTTATGGGTTACACCCGTGTGCCGTGATGTTGATCCGTCGACTAAACTAAACTAAACAAACTTGTATGTATAATACATGTCTTCTACCATCTTAACAAAGTTTAAGCGATAACTTTGACACACCCCTACTTCCCATTTTCCGCCATCGATTTGTGTTTTGCCGGACCTGCTTGCGAGCGTGGTTCGTGAGCTACTTACCAGGCGTTCGAAACGCAGCCGCGACCGATTTGTGCAGCAGACCGTGTCGCGTTGTGTTATAACGTGTTGGTATGGGAGCCGGTCGTTCAGAAAGCAATGACAAACTACTGAACGTAAACTTTGCCTAGAACATCAACAGCAGCTGAAAAATGCTGGTGTTGACTGCAACGTCCTGCAAGGGGTATGCAACATTTAAAAAAACCTTTTTTGTTTGGCACTGAATCTGCTATTTCCAAGCTCATCGCGTACTAAGAGCTCAGAAAAACCTGTAGTCAACCAGTACTACGTTATCTTAATGCCACGCACATCGTGTGTCGCTCCACGGACAGAAACAGTTTGGGAAGCCATGACATCAGCTGGTGATTCTGTGGTTTAAAAATAATGCTGATGCAACAAATGTAGCAGAGGCGTGCATCGGATCAATACGCCCGTTGTGAATCGTATGAACGCACAGTACAGATATTTTTATTATTGTGAATAAAATGCTGACGCGGGTAGACTTGTTTGTCCTGACACCGGATGGAGCCCTTGCTAAAATTTATCTTGTAACACCCATTATCACGGAAGCTGCGTTGGGAGACGCAGTTTCTGTTCTTCAGCTTTACAACTAGCAAATGATTGTTGTTGTGGTTGTTGTTGTTGTTGTTTATGTTTTTACATGATAAAACATGTTTAATGTGTTCAGTAACACATATTGCACAAAATGAATTGGCTGCATCTTCTAATGCAGTCCAAAATTGTCTTCATTTCTTGAATGCATGATGATATCTTTATCTTAATATCTTAATCGTCTAGATTCTCTTTCAGACTCCAGAAGTGTCAGGATGTCACCCTCACGAACTTGTCCTTTCACACTACAAATAATTGATCTATTGGAGTCATCCAAGAACTCGACTCGCACCTGTGTACACATGTACACAGTCCCTTGGATACATTGTTGTGTACACAGTCCCTTGGATACATTGTTGACGTGTACTCTGGAAAGCTGAGTTTTAATTCTTAAGTCCCCGTACATTGTACAGGGTGTATATTTAATGACTGTGCAGTGTTTGAAAATATTGCCGGTCCATGTTTTGTATTTACCCATTATGTTGCATGAACTTTACAGAGGGTGAATACAAAACTTGGGCCGGCAATATTTGTAAAAATTCACCATACATATATACTATACCTTCACCGGATGGATGTAACGGACTCTGCCATTTGAAAATTAGGAGCACCAAAGCAAACCCCAAAGCATGCCCTACAAGGCTGTCCTGGCTTCGCTAGACTGAGAGATGAGTCCCGAGTTAGCCGAGGGAGATTTGGGAGGAGGTCGCTTTGCCTTGATTTTTAAAACAGTGTGAGCGTCGGCCGATTAGAAAGCAATGTCGAGCAAATAAAAGAGCCTCATCATCAGCATGTGCCAAGCCCATAAGCGTGGGCCGTAATGTTTCGCCATCTCACATGATCACTAGAGTCGTGGATTAGCCCCGTGTTCTTGTCTTAATTATGTCACGTGGCCATCTAGATAATCACTTCTCTGCCTTCCCCATGTTCTTTACCTCTCAGTCTTGCCAGTTGTCACCAAGTTGTCCAGTTTATTTTTTCTGACAACACGCCCAAAACATTTTAATTGCATAGAAAATAAGAAAGAGCCGAAATTCCTGGGGTTGATTGCGAGGTTTTGAGAAGGGCATGAAACTAATTTGAATGCAGTAAACAATATTTGCAGCATGTTTGATTCGGGTATGCGTTGATTTGATCGTCACCAGCAGCATGAAGTTCGTGTACGGTGCTAAGTTTGCCACTGTTTAATTCACGAGTGGAGACTTCACTAGAATCGCTGTGGCATAGATACCTTTTGCAAGATGGAAAACATACTGATCGATAAAAAGATGTCAATTGCAACGAGACAGTGTTGAGGTGCTACATAGAACGTGTACTTTTGTATGGACGTGAAGCGTGGACAAGGAGCAGACAAGCTGAAAAACATCTAATGGCAGTGGAAGTGTGATTTCTAAGGAAAATGCAAAGAATACCATGGGCAAACAGAAAAACCAATGACCAAGCCCTACAAGAATCAAATGAAAACTGTAAACTGATTAGACGTGGACACTCAAGCTTGTTACGATAAGAAATAAACTAGAGAACTTGGTGACAACTGGCAAGATTGAGGCGAAAATAACAAGAGGAAGGCAGAGAAATAAATACCAGGATGACTTGGCCACATGGCATAATTGAGAGCAGGACATAGAGCTGATCCACGTCGCTGGTAATCGTATGAGATGGCAAAACATGACCGCCTAATCTTATCGGCGTGGCACATGATGATGCTGACTTCTTTTGTTTCTTAGGACAGAGCCAAGAAGAAAAACATACTGACCAATACAAAGATATCAATTTAAACGAGAAAAACAGTATTGAAGTGCTACATAGAACCTGTACTTGTGTATGGATGTGAAGCGTGGACAATGAGCAGTCAAGTTGAAAAACAGCTGATGGCTGTGGAAATGTGGTTTCTGAGGAAAATGCAAAGAATACCATGGACAGATAGAAAAACCAATGAACAAGTCCTTCGAGAAACAAATGAAGATCGTAAACTGATTAGAGTCATTAGACGTAAACAGTCAACATTTTTGGGCATGTTATAAGAATAAATGACATGGAGAACTTAGTGACGACGGGCAAGATCGAAGGGAAGAGACCAAGGGGAAGACCGAGAAGTAAATGCCTGGATGGCTTGGCTACGTGGCATGGTCGAAACAGAAACACGGAGCTGATCCACGACTCTGGTGATCGAATGAGATGGCAGAACATGACCGCCCACGCTTATCGGCATGACACATGATGGATGGAAGAAAAAGACTGCAAAACAGCGCCAGAATATCTGATGGCTGCAGAAATATGGTTTCTGAGGAAAATGCAAAGAATACTATGGACAGACAGAAAAACCAATGACCAAGTACTACAGGAGACAAATGAAAATCGTAAACTGATTAGAGAAATTAGACGAAGACAGTCAACATTTTTGGACATGTTATGAGAAGAAATGGATTAGAGAACTCGGTGACAACTGGCAAGATCGAAGGGAACAGACCAAGGGAAAGACCGAGAGGAAAATACCTGGATGGCTTGTCCACGTGGCATGGTCGAGACAGGAACACTGACCTGATCCACGACTCTGGTGATCGAGTGAAAAGGTAAGTCATGACCGCCCACGCTTTCCGACATGGCACATGATTGATTGATTGAGTTCAAATATTTAAAAAGCAAGAGAGTCGACTTCATTCCAGCGCGTTTTATCCCAATTGTTAGGGTCTCTTTCCTCGGGGCGACCTGCTGAAAGAGTCGCATAAAGCCCGAAGTCCGTAGCTACATCAACGACCCCCTCTGTCCCCATGGTAATTGGACTCGTCGTGAATCGAGTCGGGAATCGAGTCGTTGCCGGGAATCGAGCTCACAACCTTTGTAACGCAAGGCAGGCACGGAGAACCCCTTATATTCTTCCAGTGCAGCTCTGGGGTCGACCCAGCCTCATAAAATAGCAACCAGACAAGTTCCAGAATGTTCTGCGAAGGAAATTGGACAGGGAAGAGAACTGCACACCTCACCTCATCATGTGGTGGATTAAAATATGTGAAGGTGTAACGCTTCACGCATAACGGCACCAGTCACGGGGACTATATTTACCTGTGTTTTATTACGTGTTCTTTCGAAACCCAGCTGCGGGCGATTTGGCAGCAGACCGCCTTGCGTTAGTTTTTTTCTCGAAATGTTACGGGTAACGGTCGTTCAGAAAGCAATGGCAAACTACTGAACGTAAACTTGCCAAGAATCACAACAGGAAAAAATGCTGGTGTTGACTGCGACGTCCTGTAAAGGATATGCAACTAAGTTTGAACGTGTTCTTTGGCAGAACTTAGCATTCAGCCGCAGGTTGATATTCTAGGCAATTTTACGTTCACTTGTTTGCCATTGCTTTCTCAACAAGATGCCCACGTTTATGTCCAGCTGATAGGTGTAAGGGTTGAATCCCCGTTCCCTTCCTTACCCCGCCATCAGCACACGGGAAGTTTAAAAGCTAGTGCACTCTTATTCTTTCGGCCGCGCCAATTATTACTTTTAGCTATACCTTTTGCTTTAAATATGGCGTTGACTTGACTTCAGCAGTCTCACCTGCAATCGGCTGCGAACCAGTTCGCGGGTATAGTGCGTCTGCTCATTTTCGTGTTCGTTTTCAAGTTATGAGAGGAGTAGGGACGGGAAGGAAGAAAATAAAGGCGCGGGGGGGGGGGGGGGGCGCATTAGCGGTTGGGTTAAAATCTCGGTTAACTTACGCCAAAAATGCTGGAAAGCCAAGCGTACACACAGCTGACCTACTTCATTTTTGCCTGCATGGAAATCTCTGGGTCGGTGCTTTGTAAATAACAGCGACATATTTTCCACAACGACGCTCTGTTTTTGCATGTCTGCGCAAGAGAAGCTTTTCAGCCCAGGATGTGGCTGAAAGTGTCTTTCCTTAAAGGTTGAGGGATTATGTGTCCTGGTCCCTGTGTTGCCGCGACCTGTAAGGGATGCACACAATAGTAGCACTGTTAGCTACCAAAGATGTCGACCAAGGAGGGTTGGCGCGACACTGGGTCACTCAGTCGGTAGAGAACATTAGCTGCAAAGTCCTGTCATATATGAACAAGGTTACACAGGACTTGGGGTGGCTTGGTTGAGGGATTGACAGGCAGCAGCAGGGGAAGACGGAGGAGGAGGGCGAGAAGAAAGAGGAGAAGGAGGGTGAGAAGAAGGAGGGAGAGGTGGGCGAGAAGTAAAAGAAGAACAAGAACAAGAACAAGAAGAATGACCCAAAAAAAGAACAACAACAACAAGAACAGTGTGAGGTTATTAAGATAAAAAAGGGTAGTATTTCTAGGGGTATCCCGGATGGGATGGATTTTCATCCTCAATCAGCCTTCTTAAGGAAGCCTGGAAATGGCTCCGAACCCCCAAGTGAAGACTCAGAGAGAACGTTTAAGTTCCTACACTATCTTTATGAAGAAAGGGCCTCCTTTTAAAAGGCGAGGCGATCATGGAAATTTACCACAGACACAAGAGGAAAAAAACTCACTCCACAAGGAAAATGTGTCTATATGTAGGTATCTTTCCTCAGGTGATTACACCTTAAGTTTTAACCAGTAATATATGTATATATCGACTATAACCACCAAGTTTTGCACAAAAACATCCATAATAAATCGACTCAAAAACTTGGTTAAACATACACATTATATTGGGACGAATTTGGTTTTGGGAAAGATCTGTGATAAGTAGTGTGATATCATGTACACACCGGGACGCAGAGGTATTTCCAAGGCATCAGGGCCAGATTCTATACTGGCCAAGACCTACTAACACGTCCTAGTCGTGCGTCCTGGGCAACAGATCCCTTCGGGGTCCTGGCTAACGTAGTAGGATCGCTGATTCTTCCAAAGTCGGAGAGTATCTGCCTGCACGGCGAGGAACCACCAGTCTGCACACCAGTAAGCCAGACATGGGACAGCAGATACTCACGCAAACCTCAGTCCTGTATGACATCACACTGATGTTGGACAACAGGATGTCTTCATCCGACATACAGGACTTCATGCTGGAGTTCACAGTCAGCGAATGCAAGCAAGCAAGCAGCATGTACACAACCAACCATGGTAAACACATGCATCCCAAAAATAAGTGAAAGAAACAATAGATGATTCCCCAAAAACCAATCAACAGATTCCTAAACGATCTCATCTCATCTCATCATGTTCCTCTTGTATATTGCGGTGTCGAGGTGAAGTATAAACATCGTGAGAGTGCCCGATTATGGGCTTCATATATTGATATTCCCATGGACTCTGCTATTCCCTCCGTCCAACGTTTACGTGGTCTGCCTCTTCCTCTGATTTCCATCTGGTCTGTACATCATTGCTTGTTGTGGTATGCTGTTGACTGGTAACCTAATTGCATGGCCAAACCATTTGACTTGCTGCTTTCTAATAAAATCTAGTGCTGCTTTAACCCCCACTTTAGTCCTGATTTCTTCATTTCTGATCTTATCTCTTCTTGATACGTTGAGTATTCTTCTAGGAATCTCATTTCTGATGTTGTAATTGTTCTTTTCTCTTTTTCTGTCATTGTCCAGGTTTGGCCATTTGTAGCATAGAGTTGGTAGGAAGATTGCTGTTGTAAAGTGCTTTTCTTAGTAGTTATTGATACATGTTTGTTCTTTAGTATTGGTGCCATTTGTCAATGAGTTGGATTTGACTTATTGCACCTATTTTCGATCTCGTCTTCTGATCTGCCATTGATGATATTATACTTCCTAGGTACTTGAAACTCTTTACTTGATTCAAGGGATGTTCGTTTAGGTGAATTGTTGTTGTTTGTTCTTCTTTAGTTATAGTCATTACCTCTGTTTTGCTTGTGCTAATTATCATGTTATGTTCCCTACACATTTCGTTTAGACTATTCATGTGGTCTTGAAATTCAGCTTCTGATTTTGCTATTAGTCCTTGGTTGACTGGTAACCTACTTGCATGGCCAAACCATTTGACTTGCTGCTTTCTAATAAAATCTAGTGCTGCTTTAACCCCAACTTTAGTCCTGATTTCTTCATTTCTGATCTTTTCTCTTCTTGATACGTTGAGCATTCTTGTGTGATTTTTCTTTTTTCTTTTTCTGTCATTGTCCTGGTTTGGCATTGGTAGCATAGAGTTGGTAGGAAGATTCTGTTGCAAAGTGCTTTCTTAGTAGTTATTGACACACGTTTGTTCTGTAGTATTGGTGCCATTTGTCCAATGAGTTGATTTGCTTTATTGCACCTATTTTCGATCTCGTCTTCTGATCTGCCATTTGATGATATTATACTTCCCAGGTACTTGAAACTCTTTACTTGTTTCAAGGATGTTCGTTTAGGTGAATTGTTGTTGCTTGTTCTTCTTTAGTTATAGTCATTACCTCTGATTTGCTTGTGCTAATTTTCATGTTATGTTCCCTACACATTTCGTTTAGACTATTCATGTGGTCTTGAAATTCAGCTTCTGATTTTGCTATTAGTCTTGGTCGTCCGCAAAACAGGAGTTCTCTAATGGTTAGATTTGCAGATGGTTCTTCTTCTGTGTTCTCGTCATGCGGTATTCTTACTGTCTCTGCTTGGCTGGTTTCTTTACATATGTCGTCTATACATGTTATGAACAAGAGAGGGGACAGGACACAACCTTGTCGTACTCCAGATCTTATGGTGAAGGGTTCTGAATGTCCTCCACTTGCTCTCACTATGCAGTCACTGTTGTTGTATAAACTTCTACATGGGTTTGTTAGATGTGTGCTCACTCCATATTGTTTCAGGATTTCCCACAGCTTGTTTCTATCTACTCTATCGAATGCCCTTTCTTGGTGACAAAGGCTAAGTAGAGTGTTTTATTGAATTCGATTGATTTTTCTATAAGTTGTCTAAGAGCAAAAATGGCATCTGTGCATCCTTTGTTTTTCCTAAATCCAAGTTGTGTTTTGCTTAGCTGGGGTTCTAAAGTAGTTCGTAATCTGTTTTCAAGAATTTTGCAAAATATTTTCCCAGTATGACTGTGACATGTTTGATTGAGTTGTCAGAGGACTTAGGTTGTAGTGTTCTCTGGAGATATATCTTGAATAATAAACAACAAGATAAAGGATATGATTTAGCACGTTTTGTCTAGAGGTCACTCAAATGAGCTAAACATTCCCGCAATAGCCTTTTTGGAGAACATTTTTCTTTGGCTCAACCCCCACTGTGAGACCACTATGTATCTACACAGAAATTTATAAAAGAAGTAAAAAGGTTCCCTTAAGGCCAGAAAAGATCTGAACTATTAGCGCCCTGTACAACTGAGGATCCCTCTCACTCATTATACTGTTGACAGTGTGCTGTTCGTCCGTCACCTAGATCTCTTCTTTCTTTATTTTGTCAGTATGACCTATATCAGTTCAAGTAGTCCTTCAATTTTGCAGACAAACAAACTTCAACAATAACTGTACATTACATCTGTTGGACAGGACATCTACATGACAGTTTCTTGACAAAAGTGGAACATACATTCACAAGGAATTGGTTTAACCACAAGTGTACAAGATAGACATCATGAGATACCTGACAACATCTATACAGGACTTTTCACAATATGTATAACCAACCACAGCACTTAAGACAGTCACCAGAGACAACACTTGACAGCAACTGTACAAGAAAATTCACTGGGGACAATGTACTTGAAACACTGGTTCAATCATACTGTTTATTGAGCTGATGGTGAGTCTAGTTAGTGATGACCATTGTTCATTCCCATTTGTCATGTCAAACACCTCAACAAGTTACATACACAAATGTACAAACTATGCTAACATGCATGAAGATAACATGATACACCACCCTCTCCTTTACTCCACCAACTAATAACTCTTATCCCACCTCTCCTCTCTAATCACACATTACACCATTCTGTTTACAGTAGCTATCTCTATCCTCATCTTTTGTCTCTTGGGAATTTAGGAAATCCTATCCATGGGCAACTCAAGGAAGAAACTACTGTTCTGGGTCTGTTGAATCCTTTTATCATCAGCATGGATGTTGGACTAGCTCCAGTTAGCAGCTTTCCCAAAATAAGCTTCATGGCAGATTCATTCCTCTGGAAGACAAGATTTGGCAGGATGATATGAGACTGTCTCTCCCCGTTGACCAGACTGTCTGTGAATGCTGATACTGGGATACTTCAAAAAGTTGAGGATAACACTCTCCTGACATTGGGAGATGTATACTCGGTACATGCAAAACATGACTTGCTGAAGAAACCCAGAGGATAGGAACAAAATCTCATATACTGCAGCCCCTCAGTCAGTCCACTCTCACCTACACTTCAAGTCACATTCTTCAACACTGTGTGAGTACCAGGCTGGAGATTAACCAAGATAAGTCCTAGCTAAACAATCCATTGCACCAGTCATTTCACAAGTTGTCTTGAATGGGGTTAACAACCAGACTTGTTGTTTCATTCTCAGATGACATTTGATTAATGATCACTGTACTTCTTATTATTGAAGTCTTCAGAACTGTTTTTCTCTCTTTCTTTTATATCCAGCTGTTTGAGAGCTGAGCTGAAAGTCTCTAGGAATTCCCATATTGTGGGTTCTAGAAGATTTCACTTATAGAGAGTTGGTTCTGGATTCTGGGACTACTGGTTAGTTTTCCCAGATGATATATGGATGCCTCTCCTCCATCCTCCTGTTCTCTGTGGATATATAGAATGGCACAACATCTCTTCACATGTGTTAAAAGATGATGTTATCATACATTAACATACACAGATGGAGATGGGGAAGGTTAGGGTTGATGATGTAGTGAATTTCACTGTGATGCACTGTGGTAATCACAAGACCATATGCTGAGACAGGGTAGCTTAACACAATTACAAGCATTTATGTGGTCTAAGTTCCACCATGTTTGAACCACAGTAGACCTGGGCACAAGGAGGACCAGACACAGTACAGCAATCATTGTGACATAGCAACATGGGACAGGCATTGTGAAGGGAAATGGAAAATAGGCATTTACAACTGCAATATGCATTATGTATTAAACTAATGGCATTTACCCAATTAGCCGACCAGACATCCATTCCTATAGCTGTGATGTCGGTGCATGAAATGTCTATTCCATATTCACTTACACAGCAATGCCAGACCTCACCCCTTTTTCACCAGACTTGTCTCACAGGATACATTCATCATCATCGATGTGCTCTTTCCCCACTGAGTAATGTCCACAGTAGGTAACAGAAGCTCAATTGCATAGCAATAGTTCACATATGCACCAAGCACATATGTGGAAAAACATGTTTAGTCCTTGTAAGTTTGCATGAGCCATACATTATATTCAGCCAACTGAGATACAGGTTCACACACCTATGGTTCTCTGAGGAACTAGTTTATATGAACCATCCAACAGTAGAGGTAACAGTGTAATACTTCAAAGAGAAATTATAGTAATTCTCTTGAGTTTATAGCAACCAGGCATCACATGGACTTAGCAATTCTGGCGTGCCATCACCGTCCTGTTTACATGTGGATATTTGAAGCATCTTTCTTTCTACTAGGTGTGAGAGGCTATTTATTAAATCACCAACTCACTCACTCCATCATCTCTGCGTTTTACAAAGGAACTTGTACATGTTTCATCACTCATTCCCATTCAGACTGCCATTTGTTAACTCGCACGAGAGCAAAGGTACAGTTGGATTTAAGAATAAGTCATCCTAGGCATGTAGAATGCACAAGGGGTTTTGGTTTGCGAATCTGCATGAGTGTACTACATTCCTCAAGCATACGCAACCAGTCACAACAAGGGATTGATATGCACTTGGAGTATACAGCGTGAAAGACGTGTCAAGGTTGAAGAAGCAATATTCAGAATTCTGGCGCACAGAAGTTAGGTTTTCCACGTTCACACATTATTCATAAAATACTCATATTCTTCTCTTTCGTACATTAGGTTTAGCCACAACATTAAAGTATGTTTTAAAGTGGTACCTGTTGTCCAGAGAACAATATATTGAATCTACAAGGGCATTGTTGGGTCATCACATCACACTAGCGACCGCTCCTGGTGAATTCCCGCTCCTACTAATTAGATTTTAAAATATGGCCCAGGAATAGCGTGGGCTCATTATTTATGAACCAATCATAAGACAAGTGCATACCGCCGCCTCCCCCAACTCGTTCTGGAACCTTCGATCTAAGAATAGCCCTTATTTTGGGATGGTCCCTGTTAAGACTCAAAGTATATTTATGAAATGTGTCGGACTGGAAATGGGGACTCTGTTCCATCATGCTACATGGCCCCTCTCTTAGATCTTTCATAGGTATGACAGATGATCGCAGAATCCACAGTTTCCAGATCCCTTAGGTGGTTTTGTCAATTACTCCCTGTCTCCCTTTACCCTACTAGAGTAGTACATTTGGAACTAAGTGATTTTCTCCTTAAAAAAAAATCTGCCCCAACATTGCATCTGTTGATGAATTTGGTGGCAAACGCAAAGACCATGAAGTTAGCCCTGCATTATGTTCCTTTAAGTCACTGGGAGCATCAGGAGTCCTGACTCCACTCATCTGTGAACTGCTCTTCTATTTACCTCTGACAGTGTTCCACTGCTGACATCCTTGCTATATTTCCTGTTGTGATAAATGATCTCTCTGAGTCACACCATCTCGTAATGTATGAATGTTCCATAGAGATTCATTAAGTGAAGTAATGGCTTTGCAATTAAGCCAACTTCCAGATGAGGTTTAGAGAGAATGGTTGCATTCCATGTATCTCTCAACATTTCACCTTATCAGAACTTCATTCTTCCATTCGCCACTGGAATGATAATCCTGTGAGAGTGTAGTTAACTGAACACTTTCTCCAACAGTAATCTTGGCATTTGGAACTGGGTTAAAATTGTTGATCATCACCGGAGCAAATACAATCACTTCCGGGTGAACTATAGCAGCCGCTGCAGAACTTGAGACTAAAACCTACTAGAGCAGATTTGGTTAGCGTTGGACACAGGGTCTACCTTTCCAATAAGCCTCTTGTGTTTGCAGATGGTAGCAATTTCCCCTTATATTTCCTTTGACTTATTTCTGTAGTCTTACCATAGATTTAGAGGTGCTTGTCGGTTGAGATTCTCTCCTTCCGTTATGCCTCTATTTTGATGTGTTGTGAGAAGTGACAGCATTTTCTCTCCTTAGTTGCTCTATTTTCTAACGTAGCAACCGAATTTTGTAGATGCAGCCAGACTGTGACATCTACTACTACTAATATAGAATTCCAGGTGGAGGTTCCAACTAGTTGTCTTCAGCCATGCTTTAGCTAAGTGCTATTGAGTGACTGGAAAGTATCCGTTCTTTCTCTCCCACATGAGCAAAACGTTTACTTTTTCGAATTGGGCGAATCCTCTCAGCACAGAGAAGTTCGTCATTATCACAGCCCCTTTGAAGGTGTGTGATTATGTGGGTTGGCTTCTTAGATACCAATATTGACTGGAATTTTGGAAGCCAATTTTACTGACTTTGAGGATAGGACTGGCCAGGTCCTGTGAATATACCTCGCATCTCAGTACTAATATAAGATTCCACTGCATAATGCATGGTTCTTATTATATAAAGAGTCGACTGCTGACTTGCAGGGATCTTTATCTTGAAAGGAGTCAGCTGTTTGAAACTGATCTTTCGTTAGTCCACTTTCGCAGACTGTGTATAGAGTGTCACTGCTGGGTTGCAGTGAGCTCTACCATATAAGAGTTAACTGTTTAGAGACAGTAATCCTTATTACATTCCTACCATTTTTCCAGGCGAAAGGTCTTCCCAATTGAGAATGAAAAAAGGGGAATGACATCATTGTTCTCAACTTTGTCCGTCCTTTAATCTCCACCATTTTAAAGGCAGGAACGCTTTCTCAACGGAGGATACATTGACGTCCGACGTCGGAGACGGATCCTGTTTTATCTCTCCATGAAATTTTTCAGGTTGTCCATGATGTGCTCCTAGTCGTATGATATGCCAATGACATCAGGTTGGTTATCCATCGTTTTCTGGACACAAACTTTGCGTATGCTCTCCACTTCCATATGAATGGCTAGGGGTCCAGTTATTTTGATGGCCTTCCTGGAGATTCAATGAGTTAACTCCTGGTGACGTGGATCCTAGTACACCAGAGATCACACCATCGAACAATAGACTAATGTCTTATAGACACCAGACTGTGGTCGGTTTTATATTACCGCCCATGACATCTGGTAGAATCTTCCCTTCCTCTTGTCCATTACGTATCAAGTACGCTTAATAATACCACTACTTCAGAAATGGCAAGTGACGGAGTTGATAAGGATGTTTTCTCCTGGAGATTCAATTGTGCTCACGCGCAGTAGCTTGATCAGGGCCACTGACAGGGTTACACAACTGAAGAATAAACGCAGATGTCGAATCGACACTGGACATTAGCCGGTACGAATACTGACTATCACTGAGAGAGATTATTAGTGAGGTGTCTTAATGGTTGCCCAAATTTTCCATCAGGATTCACACTCTCTGCTCTCAGTGTTGCAAGCATGTTATGGGGAGAAGAGAATATAAGGAGTTCTTATTTCTATGTGATGTGGTGACATTAAAAATGTTGTAGTTACAACATTATTTCCCCTCTCTCACCCATGCCAGCAATTAATTTTTGGGATGGAGTAGGCCCCATATTATCTACTGGATCAAGTGTCCTAATTTCAGGGACAAAAATGAATTTCCCCCTGTAATAGCTGTCTCAGTTATATTTAAAATAATTTGTGTTCTCTGGTGTTTCAGGTACCTTAATTTTTGGATACATATATTGAACACCCAGCATGCACAAAATTATACAACATTATTGACAAGCCAATAATCAATTCATTCTGAGAAAAACAAATATCATGGATACAAGCAATTATGTTGACCCATAAGATATTTATACATCATTTTCAGTCTGCTACATTGAATTCCTAACTGATATATTAAAACAGTGATACATGCAATATTATCACTATTAATGAAATCAAACCTTCTAGAGATTTATTGTGGGTTTACATGTCTGGACAGTTGCCCTCATATAAGAGACAGGGTCCATTAAACAACACCATAAAAACTTCAAGAATTGGGTCTGATTTGCGAGAGGTCACCCCGGATTTTAATACCAACATAGAGATCCCAAAAGTGAGTCTTATGCAGGGTATACCCAAAGTTTGTATCCCGTCATCAGGGCAACAGGTATGTGAGCCCCTAGCAGGTTATTACCAGGGTTTAAATCCGAGACGAGTGTTCTTTTTCCCAGGGTTTATAGCCTGGAAAGAGCAACCAGTTATGTGACCAGGTTTTCCCAGGGTCTATATCCCGAAAAGAGCTACCCAGTTATGTGACATGTTTGATTGAGTTGTCAGAGGACTTAGGTTGTAGTGTTCTCTGGAGATATATCTTGAATAATAAACAACAAGATAAAGGATATGATTTAGCACGTTTTGTCTAGAGGTCACTCAAATGAGCTAAACATTCCCGCAATAGCCTTTTTGGAGAACATTTTTCTTTGGCTCAACCCCCACTGTGAGACCACTATGTATCTACACAGAAATTTATAAAAGAAGTAAAAGGTTCCCTTAAGGCCAGAAAAGATCTGAACTATTAGCGCCTGTACAACTGAGGATCCCTCTCACTCATTATACTGTTGACAGTGTGCTGTTCGTCCGTCACCTAGATCTCTTCTTTCTTTATTTTGTCAGTATGACCTATATCAGTTCAAGTAGTCCTTCAATTTTGCAGACAAACAAACTTCAACAATAACTGTACATTACATCTGTTGGACAGGACATCTACATGACAGTTTCTTGACAAAAGTGGAACATACATTCACAAGGAATTGGTTTACACCACAAGTGTACAAGATAGACATCATGAGATACCTGACAACATCTATACAGGACTTTTCACAATATGTATAACCAACCACAGCACTTAAGACAGTCACCAGAGACAACACTTGACAGCAACTGTACAAGAAATTCACTGGGGACATGTACTTGAAACACTGGTTCAATCATACTGTTTATTGAGCTGATGGTGAGTCTAGTTAGTGATGACCATTGTTCATCCCATTTGTCATGTCAACACCTCAACAAGTTACATACAAAATGTACAAATATGCTAACATGCATGAAGATAACATGATACACCACCTCTCCTTTACTCCACCAACTAATAACTCTTATCCACCTCTCCTCTCTAATCACCACTACACCATTCTGTTTACAGTATCTATCTCTATCCTCATCTTTTGTCTCTTGGGAATTTAGGAAATCCTATCCATGGGCAACTCAAGGAAGAAACTACTGTTCTGGGTCTGTTGAATCCTTTTATCATCAGCATGGATGTTGGACTAGCTCCAGTTAGCAGCTTTCCCAAAATAAGCTTCATGGCAGATTCATTCCTCTGGAAGACAAGATTTGGCAGGATGATATGAGACTGTCTCTCCCCGTTGACCAGACTGTCTGTGAATGCTGATACTGGGATACTTCAAAAGTTGAGGATAACACTCTCCTGACATTGGGAGATGTATACTCGGTACATGCAAAACATGACTTGCTGAAGAAACCCAGAGATAGGAACAAAATCCAATATACTGCAGCCCCTCAGTCAGTCCACTCTCACCTACACTTCAAGTCACATTCTTCAACACTGTGTGAGTACCAGGCTGGAGATTAACCAAGATAAGTCCTAGCTAAACAATCCATTGCACCAGTCATTTCACAAGTTGTCTTGAATGGGGTTAACAACCAGACTTGTTGTTTCATTCTCAGATGACATTTGATTAATGATCACTGTACTTCTTATTATTGAAGTCTTCAGAACTGTTTTTCTCTCTTTCTTTTATATCCAGCTGTTTGAGAGCTGAGCTGAAAGTCTCTAGGAAATTCCCATATTGTGGGTTCTAGAAGATTTCACTTATAGAGAGTTGGTTCTGGATTCTGGGACTACTGGTTAGTTTTCCCAGATGATATATGGATGCCTCTCCTCCATCCTCCTGTTCTCTGTGGATATATAGAATGGCACAACATCTCTTCACATGTGTTAAAAGATGATGTTATCATACATTAACATACACAGATGGAGATGGGGAAGGTTAGGGTTGATGATGTAGTGAATTTCACTGTGATGCACTGTGGTAATCACAAGACCATATGCTGAGACAGGGTAGCTTAACACAATTACAAGCATTTATGTGGTCTAAGTTCCACCATGTTTGAACCACAGTAGACCTGGGCACAAGGAGGACCAGACACAGTACAGCAATCATTGTGACATAGCAACATGGGACAGGCATTGTGAAGGGAAATGGAAAATAGGCATTTACAACTGCAATATGCATTATGTATTAACTAATGGCATTTACCCAATTAGCCGACCAGACATCCATTCCTATAGCTGTGATGTCGGTGCATGAATGTTCTATTCCATATTCACTTACACAGCAATGCCAGACCTCACCCCTTTTTCACCAGACTTGTCTCACAGATACATCATCATCATCATGTGCTCTTTCCCCACTGAGTAATGTCCACAGTAGGTAACAGAAGCTCAATTGCATAGCAATAGTTCACATATGCACCAAGCACATATGTGGAAAACATGTTTAGTCCTTGTAAGTTTGCATGAGCCATACATTATATTCAGCCAACTGAGATACAGGTTCACACACCTATGGTTCTCTGAGGAAC
Source organism: Cepaea nemoralis (assembly GCA_014155875.1). Lineage (NCBI taxonomy): Eukaryota > Metazoa > Mollusca > Gastropoda > Stylommatophora > Helicidae > Cepaea > Cepaea nemoralis. The sequence goes on along the minus strand of JACEFZ010028435.1, from coordinate 284,248 downwards.
TAGTTTATATGAACCATCCAACAGTAGAGGTAACAGTGTAATACTTCAAAGAGAAATTATAGTAATTCTCTTGAGTTTATAGCAACCAGGCATCACATGGACTTAGCAATTCTGGCGTGCCATCACCGTCCTGTTTACATGTGGATATTTGAAGCATCTTTCTTTCTACTAGGTGTGAGAGGCTATTTATTAAATCACCAACTCACTCACTCCATCATTCTCTGCGTTTTACAAAGGAACTTGTACATGTTTCATCACTCATTCCCATTCAGACTGCCATTTGTTAACTCGCACGAGAGCAAAGGTACAGTTGGTTTAAGAATAAGTCATCCTAGGCATGTAGAATGCACAAGGGGTTTTGGTTTGCGAATCTGCATGAGTGTACTACATTCCTCAAGCATACGCAACCAGTCACAACAAGGGATTGATATGCACTTGGAGTATACAGCGTGAAAGACGTGTCAAGGTTGAAGAAGCAATATTCAGAATTCTGGCGCACAGAAGTTAGGTTTTCCACGTTCACACATTATTCATAAAATACTCATATTCTTCTCTTTCGTACATTAGGTTTAGCCACAACATTAAAGTATGTTTTAAAGTGGTACCTGTTGTCCAGAGAACAATATATTGAATCTACAAGGGCATTGTTGGGTCATCACATCACACTAGCGACCGCTCCTGGTGAAATTCCCGCTCCTACTAATTAGATTTTAAAATATGGCCCAGGAATAGCGTGGGCTCATTATTTATGAACCAATCATAAGACAAGTGCATACCGCCGCCTCCCCCAACTCGTTCTGGAACCTTCGATCTAAGAATAGCCCTTATTTTGGGATGGTCCCTGTTAAGACTCAAAGTATATTTATGAAATGTGTCGGACTGGAAATGGGGACTCTGTTCCATCATGCTACAATGACTCAACAGTGAAATGCCTCTGTATTGTGTGCAGTCTCTTTTGCTGCCTTTGTTTTTCCAAATTGGGATAATTATGGCGTTTCCCCAGTCTTGTGATGTCTGTTTGCCGTAAGTAAAGAATGTCGTATTAGTTATTTGTTCTTCTTTACTATTTTAGTGTCGTCCCTGGAGTGAGGGGGAATCGACACCCACATTTATTTTAATTCAATATCACTATCCTGGAGATATCCAGCAGACTCCGTCCACAACACTCCCTCAATCTGAAGACACCTTCTTCTCACTCTTACTCACCCCTGGATCATGCCCCCTCTCATTCTTCCCCAACATAACATACTTGACAACTCTAGCTTTAACAAATAAAAAACAAGAAATTTATTAAAGCAAAGAGTATATGTAGGAGAACTCTGTGTGTGTGTGTGTGTGTGTGTGTGTGTGTGTGTGTGTGTGTGTGTGTGTGTGTGTGTGTGTGTGTGTATATAATGTGTAGAATGTGTGACGTATATTCTAAGGTGTATATAGACTCAGATCAGTGTTCAGGGGTATGGTCATTCTCATCACTGTGCTGAGAACACACTAGCACCATGTATTCCAGAAAAACCTCACCGAGGTGATGCTTCTCCGGTCACGTGAAGAGTTTCTCCGCTATCTCTCGAGGCATCCAGATGTTTGGACATCCATGGCAAACACTGTCTAATGAGAGTCTTCAATCTAATTCACACTATGAATTTCCTCTGTTATTAACTGTTTGTTACTCAGAGAATTCTAACACTACTGTCACTGTTACTTGGGAAATCTTAATTGATCTAGTGTCACTGGTTGTAAAGATTCCCATATTAACACCACAATCTGAACGTTCCAGGTATTTCTATAAATTTATATGAATGTTCCTGGTATCGTGTTGTATATATATATATATATATATATATATATATATATATATATATATATATATATATATATATATATATATATATATATATATATATATATATATAATGTTCTGACTGTTCAGTGATACAACTATCACTTGCTAAACATAAGTATCATCAGCCTGTCCTGCTCAGCAGAAGCCAGGTTCCCGCAGACCAACTTGAGTATAAGCCCAATGTAGAGGCCTCTCAGCAACTTCTGTCTTCAAATCCTGAGCTATCATCTTCTAAACTGTGTTCTAGCTTCACTGTTGAATATCATAGCACACCTACGTGGAACCTGTTGAGTAGAGAATACTATGGTGAGAGCAACTCAATCCTGGCCGGAATTAGGTGAGTGTAGGCCAATAGCAGCTCTCAGATCTATAACAGAGATCCGATCTCTGTCACATGGCCAAATAGCTCCTCACATTGTCTGAGGCATGGCAACACCAGGAAAGAATAAAGGAACGGGTAGAAACCCAGCAGATGCCCTACTGGAAGATCCTACCATTTCACATTCCCCTCCTCCCTCCCAACCAACCTCAATCTCTCTAATTATTATCCCACTACATTGTCTTCAACTCCCTGAGTAAAATGATATATCACACAAGCTAGTTAAAGCCACACAATAGAATACTAGTGCCGACGCTCCTATGATACTTTCTAGCACCGCACTTTACTGTACTCTATTCCTAATCATACTCTAAGTTAGATATGATTAATAGCCTACCATATGCCAATTCCGGTTGCTGACTGAAACTATGCGATCACAGACTGGATCTATGTCCGCCAATAAATATCAACAATTTGACACTATAGTTTCTTTCATTGAACACAACTCGGAAACTGCGCCGATCCTTCAAACTTCAGAAATCTTGGTCGACTAACTCCACTTGTTTACCGCAACGGGTGTTATATCGGGCTTGAGTGACGTCACCAAAGTGTCTAGACGCTGATCAGTCCAGAGTCTGGTTTTCTCCTCTTGTTTTAGACTAACTGAAGTCAATCCGCCGTCAAGTTTGCTTTCATCTGGGGAAATCCTTTGTCTCGTACAACAATAGTTCTATCTGTCTGTGAACCAGAGAATTCCCCACATCACAGAATCCTCTCCGCCGTCTGTCCAGACATTCCGTCTACACTTCAAAGGCTAACTCCCGCCTTATAGACGGATGGCGCCATTGTACGTTTCTCGAGCAACAACTTGTTAACAAAATGCCCACCGGTGTAGACATTGTAACGCGTCGTATTTTTGTTCCTCCGTCTATACACATCAAAGGGTTGCCTGTTTTTGCAGACGAATGTCGGGTCTTGTTTGTCATCGATTGAAACTATCAATTTTATTTTTCGCGACACTGCTGTTCTACCCAAACATGGTTGAATAGTCTATGTAGCCCAGCTGTTCCTACTTCTTCTACTAGTTCATTTGGTATTTCATCCTGTCCCGGTGATTTGTTCAATGGGGCTAATCTGATGGCTTCTATAATTTCTTCTTTTAGTATGTCTGTTCTAGTTCTTCGGTGACATATGTGTAAGTCTCTGGTAGAATCTCTAGTTCTTCCTGTGACATCTGATGGGATGTTGAAAAGTTGTTCGAAATACTGCTTCCATCTTATTAGGATTTGTTTTTGATCACTTATTGGTTCTCCATATTCTCTGTTAATTATTTCAGTTGGGTCAAAGGGTCCTCCTCTGGTTCGCATTGCACTTATCTGTTTATTAGAAGTTTCTAGTTGCCTCCTTGTAGTTTTTATTTAGGGTGTCTCCATACTCTTCCCAGTCTTTTTGTTTTTCCCTCTTTGCTATTCTATTCACATGTCTTCTCGCTATTCTATATTCTATGTAATCACATTCCTGTTTACTCTTCAACCACTTTTTATATTTTTCCTTTTTGTCTTTTACCGCTTTCTTTACTTCTGCATTCCACCAACGTGTTATTTTATTTATCCGTGCTTTGCGTTTTATCGTGGTTCCACGTGTTATTTTTGCAGCATTTAAAATGCTTGATTTGAACATCTCTTATTCTTCTTCCACTGTTTTTCTTTCTGTAGGTAATTTTACGAAGAGTTCAGTTAGTTCTTTCTCATAATTTTCCCTTACTGCCTCGTCTTTAAGGTTTTTTAAGTTTACTGATTCGCATGGCATGCATTTTCCAGCTCTTTGTTTTCTTCTTCTGATTGTTCTTATTGTGGCAACGACTGCTTTATGATCTGTGTTTATACTGAAATTGGGCACTGCCCTTGCATCTAATATATTTCTCTTTCTGTTATTTCTTGTTAACATAAAATCAATTTAGCTTTTAGTATCTAGATCGTTCCATTTATACCAGGTGTATATTTGTGAATCTTTATGTTTATAGAATGTGTTTATTATATAGATGTCGTGTTGGCTGCAAAGCTCTATCATTCTACTTCCGTTATCATTC